>JARJDQ010006882.1:0-16412 GCA_030264215.1 Geostiba sp. GC000077 | reverse complement strand
GAAGAGGAGTAGTTACGCACACGTAACTTATTACGGTAAAATAAATGAAACGGCTATTCGAGAGTTTTGCTTTGCTTGCCGCAATGTTTGGAATTGTCTACGAATGGTGCGCGATGTCGAAGAGTGAATGTACTTACGTACGGTGCCGGAGTGCCGGTGTACGGATAATAATGTATCGCATTTCGTCAAACATCATGCCGCAGCGGCAGGAGGAGAAAGACCTGTGAATTGAGACTAAACACTAAACGACCTGAGAATGAACTCCACATCAAACCTCTATACTGCACTTGGTAGCTGTAGTTGCGACTTCTACCAAATGAAATGCTCAACACCCTGTTTATTTGAACATTGTTAGAAAAATGTTGCTTTCTTATTGCGCTGTAGCGCACAGCGCCAGCACAATGTCTTAAAGTAGGCTGCACTTTCCAATATGTTATGATTACGAATTCGATTTGAATTCGACCTCACGTTCCAGCGTGCCTTCTTCGGTGCGCGGCGAGATCTTCCCTGATATTAAGTTTCTATCACTTTTGCCACATCGCCGCTCTACTTATTCAATTCAACCAATTCAATAACAAAAAGAGTCATTATCAAATATACATGCCAGGTACAAAAATGTCGACTCAAATGGATGAAATAAAACGTTTTAGTGGGTCGACGCAGTTCACCTTCTTAAATCGTTGAGAAACGGTGCTCTGACAGCACAACAAAAGTCAATTTACACTCTCAACTTTGCAAAGCAATAATAATATAATTGGATGAAATTAACGGCGCCGATTAAGTATTAATATTCTACATTCTATCAACAAATTGCATTCCTGGCTTTTTATTCTATGAAAATGGATTGTAGGTGTAGCTGCTGAGTGGACGTATAATTGCTTCATAGCTAGGGGATATCAAAAATAATATACCAATATATCGGTATATTTTACATATCACGTTAATGTACAATTGATATCGATGCTAATAGCGTGTGTGGCTATTGAGTGTGGCTACCACACATTCACCACTTCCAGGCCGAAGGTACAACGTGTCATGATTGAATGCGCATTGATATAATAATTGTCGACATTTCTGTAACAGTGCTGCAGCTCCTAAATCGCGCGTACGCGCGTACTCACAGTTCTGTCCTCATTACTTACGCGAACATTGGCAAGCCACCTACTTTTACTTTTCCTTGTAAATATTTACCTTGTAGTCGTCTCGCGGCGCGGCGTGGTGCGCGACTCTTTGCGGCTTAGATTCGCGTTCCATTGCTCATGCCAGGTCGAGCGACGTGTATATGATCGAGTATATTTGCAGCGCGACGAAAACGCCATATATGGACGCCTTGATATTTTATTTAATTCGCGATTTGCGAAAAAAATACCACTGCATGATCAGTGGTGCCTGCGGGCGCTGCCCTGCCCTAAACACTAAACATAACAAGCTGCAAATTATGAAACTGTACCACTTCTGCGTTCTTACGACATTCATAAAATATGTCACTTGCTTTGTTGGGTGTTTATCAGCGCGTTTTTTTTTTGTGCATTTCCCTGAAGAAGTCGTTTTTTACGGCTAGGATGTAATGTCAATAAAATGCTTGTTTTTTACGACACGTCCAATTTAAACGCTTTCCTTCAAGGTTGAAGACATGCGCTGGAAGGCTGGAACGCGAACGTTTCGTAAAGTTTTTAAAAGACATGTTGAGGACTCTCTGGTCCGCCCTGTCATGGCAAACGTAATACGCCTTGAATAGAACTTTGATTTGTATAAGAAAATACTAAATTTTACAGCTCATAAAATTACTAATTAAGTTTAACCCGACCGCATGCGTGCAACGCATGTGATGCTTTCAAAAGCGAAGGCGCATATAAAATTTCGATTACGGCCTGTTGTGAAATGGATCGGCATTCTTCTCCAGGACGGGTGAATCATGTAAGTAACAGACACTGATGGAACTTTGGCAATCTCAAAATCTCAATGCTCTTCTTCTTAAAACCTTACAGCAAAAGCTACAGCGAAACATTCAGTATAGACTTTGAGAATTTGAGTTGTTGTTTCTTCCTTCTCAATTTTCGTTGAAAAGCTAAAAACCTTGGTAGAAAGTGCGTAATAACGCTGGGCACCGACATAAAAAATAATTCTCCATTGAATATTTTCGAATGTTTATTGCGATTCCGGCGCTAGTATACCCAGGGTTTATGATCACTTTGAACGAACGCATCTGTAATTGTAGTCTGCGCGTGTGATATCGAGATAAATATCTTCGCGGTAACTGTGAAGAATGTTACGACATAAGGAGTATCTACCTGGGATGTATTGGATACACTTAGTTACAGCCTTTTACTTCTCGGCAGTGATTTCATCGCAATGAGTTTATTAAAATCGGAAATCAAAAACGAGCTGAATTTTTTACTCGGACAAATTGAAAAGTACGTACAAACTTGCAGAGTCAAAGAGTGACCAAGAGTGAAACTTTGCAGTAAAAAGTTTTCCGGAAGAAATCTACAAGTGAATATACTATATATTCAGTTTACTCTCGTGATCGCTCTCTAGTCGTTGTCTTATATTTTAAGCATTTCATTTGTTTATTTATTAGTCGTGCCTGTTGTACTTTCATTTATCCATTCAACGGCATAATTACTCTTTCTCTCTTCGGCAACGATTACTCCCAACGAGGTGAAGCAACAACTTGATAGGTGCAATGAAATCAGCATGTCTACTTTTCTTCCGCTAAACGTAATTTACAACTTATATCGCACCACATGATGTGGCACATTGTCGCAGGTCGCAGAGCTTTTCAATATGTCATTCACATTTGTTGTTATTACTGGTTGGCGCTGCGTGACGAAGAAATATGAGAGCCTGCGTGCACGCAGCAGTGAAATCTGTCAGCGTGCAACCATTATGATGCATTGAGATCTCGAGTGGGATTGATTTTATGGTATCAATCATATTTTCGTCCCCATATTTTTAAATATTTGCCAACATGATAATACACCTACTACAAAAATAATGACTTTAAGGGTTAAGGCTGTAGTCTAGACTCGATATTCTTTTTCTTGCTATTATTGGCACAATGTAAAGAATGATGAAAGTTGTCAACTTAAAATTCATAAAGAGGTAGGATTTTAAAAATGTTTCATTGTTTCATTTTTCATTTTAATTTGTTAATCGTAACCATTTCTAATTAATATAAATTTTAAAACCAATAACCAAAACTAAACGTTAATGTTCTTGTTAACCATCTAGAAGACTCTCTTTTTAAGTTTTTCACCTTCTGGCAAAAAACACGTCTGTTTTAAATTGTCATAAAAATCCAATAAACACGTTTATTCAAAAATTTTATAAAAAAATTTATTAAAAATTGTAGAAAAATAATTGAAATAGTTGCAGACTGACAAACTCATCGTTGACTTGTAGCGTGGTTTATTCGAGAGTATTGGAGAAGTTTCTAAGGCGCTCTTTAATGAAACTGCTGAATTTTTTTAGATTCGGTACACGGTATTGCTGGGTGTAAAACGCGAGTTGTAATAAACATTTTAACTTTTAACCGTTCACTAAAAACTGTCAGTCGAAAATTTCAATTCATATTAACTTTAAAATGATATTTTTTGTAAAAACTGGTTTCTTCACTAAATATCATTTAAAAATACCATTATTGAATCGTATTAATTTTATTTGATTAAAAAATCAACTCTTTAAATCTGAAGATTACTTTCGTAACGATATCTCCTTGTCCCGTTGTGTGTGAAGATATTGACAATGAGAGCAAAGGTTCAATTAAAATTACAATCGCGTCGCGGATTTGCTCGCAGGAAATTATAATTTAACACGAGTTCCATTTTATTTCAGCGCGCGCATAAACTTTACTACCCTGTGCAAGTATATGTGCGCCAGTAAGGGTTGATGAGTGATTTGCAAAACTGGCAAAAGGATGCATGAAAATGTTTATCAGCACACACGCGCGGCTTTGCCATCGTCGGGTATCCCCCGGCCTCATTCTCCGGTTTTGTGGGCTAACGGGCGAAACGATAAATATATCTCATGCCGCCGCGCCGGGCCGCCGCCCACACACCACCACCCGCTCCGGACCACTCCGCGAATTCCTCCGGGAAGCCCGCTCTGTACGCAAATGGTGCCGACACGGCCGACTTCTCTCTATTCCATTTGAATTCCGTCGCTGAATTTTACTTAAAAATTGGTTCACGTAAACCGAATGCGCTTTCGCGTACCATTCGCTTTGTTCCACAGCCCCCAGCACTGGGGTGGAGGGCTGAAAGAGGGGAGGAGGCGAGACCAAGCTGGGAAGCTGGTATATATGGCTTCCATCTCGATGCCGACGCGACGCACGTTGACGATGCCGAAGCGACGCCGACGCCGCCGCCGCGCCGCCGCCGAGTCGACGTCCCAACCAAACATTATCTCATTTGCATGCAGATGAGGTGTCGCACTAACTCGGTACCAGGCGTGCGGGGGCAGCAGCAGGGAGCGCGCACGCCTACCGGAATTAAATCCGATAAAATGTTATTCTACTCTCGCTCCACGCCTTCGCACAGCTTGCACGTTTTCCCGGCGCCTTCACAAGCGGTCAATGTTTTAATTATGCGTCAGACAGGAAAAAATGTGCCGTTTGACAGATTAAGCGGAGGAAACTAGGTCAGCTTCGACACTTTGATAGCACGCATGTGAAAAAGGTTCCTCATTTTCATCGTTGCCTTGCCATCATGAGCAGTGTAACTAATTTTCTACTTACACATACCACATATTTCGTCCACTTACACCTGATGCATTTGTTGTCATGGCAAGGCACAATTTTGGCCTGCTGAATGGATTCCGATCTATTCAACACACCACTAGTTAACACACATTTCTTTCTCGCCTCGACATCCTGCCCGATGCACAGACAGAAATAAACAACGCCAGTAAACAACTTTTTCATCTTTTAATATTTTATGGTTTCCTCAAATCCGCCGAAAAACAAACGCATGGCAGGTAAACAAATTAATTAATTAATAAAATTAACATTGGAATCGCATTTTAATACTTTAATTATTTTCTTTGCGCCATAAATTAAAACCACAAATGTGAACACCGCACACATGCATCGTGAATGAAACTGAGTAACTTTTTATGTCGAAAAACTTTACGACTCGGTGTGTTTTTCGGGTTGCAAAAGTAAACAACGCTGGAATGAGTCATTGTCATTCATTGCTCCGCAATAATAACTCTTTCTTTGTTCTTTCTTTTGTCGAAATTAAGGTTGTTGTCTTCACATGTAAATTTCCCTTAAGAGCGTTTTTTGTCCAAAGTATTTCACCGATTTGATTTATTTAAACGCAAGCAAAGAATGATCCCAATGAACCTGCTGTGACTTCTATGAATTGACCGATACTATGAAACCCAGTTTTACCCCTGCATAGGGGAGTTACCTAGTCCAATTTGCAAGATCACCTACCTTAACATTTGTTATTTGTTTTAAAATTAGAACTATCATATCAAAATTAGAAATGGTTACAAAACCATATTAACATGAAATTCTCTATAAAGTCCATGCATGTTAAGTTCATCATTTTCATCATCGTCATCATCATCATCATTTTTCCCATTGTTCCCAACAATAGCACAGGTAAAAAGTGTCTCGTGTCTAAACAACCACCTTAACTGTTATTCATATGAGGCATGAATTTGCACTGGAAATAAAATATTCCCGAAACAATCTAATTTTCACTTCGTAGCAAATCTCCATATTTTATTCAACGTGTGTTTCTTAATACGCACTTCAAAAGTAATACGCTAGTTAACATCGCATAAGCTGAAGAGTTTTTGGATGCTTGGTCATTTCGAAATCGTGTTGGATGCCAGAGAAACGCGCTATTAATTGGATTAGCAGATAAATTAATGATAATGCGCGTAAGTGTATCAGGAGTTCATCGCATATTTACATGATGGTAATAAAATGCGTGACACTCGGCTAATTCATAATCGCCGGCGACGACGACAAGTTTCCATCGCATCTGATTAAATACATTTAATTAATCCCAGGAGTGTCCATGTGCATAACGTGCGCGTTAACGTGACTTTAAATCGTTTTATTTTACAAGTATTTTTGTCATAATATTTTCTGGTGAAGTCGTGAAGTGAGACTAAATATGTTTTTCCAATTAAATTATTTAGAAGACGTTTTTTTTTTCAGAAATAACAACGGAAATAACAATTCCTTCCAAACAGGAATCGACTCCATTTTTTTCTGGTGAATTTAACTCGTTGTGATATTAAAAAAAAAACTTCTTTAGAATTATACAGGGTGCTCTTGATACTCTTGCTACTCTGTATAATTTTTTGTAATTTTGAAATTTTGATCATTTTACTAAACACTTTGTATACAAATTTGTTGATGCAAATTGTAAATTATAATTCCTGCACACGTAATTACGCTTTGTCTTTCTGTGTGAACACGTCACGTAATATATAGCGTGAATGTTTTTATCTTAAATAGTTAAACAAATGTTTTGTTAATATCCTTCAACAAAGTAAAGACGTAAGTGCGGTGTTTAACCTGCGGTATCTTGCTAGTTAATTGTGCGGAGGCGCAACATCAAAGAATTCATTCATGGTGCGATGGTGCCGGTGAATGAATCAAAGCGAACTGTTGCGTACGCGTATGATGCGCTGCGTATTAAGTGAAAATACCCTCGAAAATCTAAAGCACACCGCAGTCGATGTAATCAGTTTTATTGTAACCGAAGCTAGTCATTTTTGTTTGCCTTCGGCGTGGGGGCACCGGCGCTTGACAATGCGATGCTAATTGAATAGGATATTAGGCGGGCGGGGTGCAAAGCGTAACTAGGGTGAACCAGGAAGCTCTCTGGAGCGCGCTGTTATCGCATTTGCTAGACGTGATAACGCGCCCGGCGGGCGCAAGGTTCCGCTCGTGTAATGTCACAAGTCACAATATTACGCGCATCGCAGAAGCGCATGAAATGTGTGGCGTTGAGGTGCAATGCGCGCGTGGTAACAGCGGCGAAAGCAGCAGCAGCAGGTGTTGTTCACCTGGGGCATCGCGCAGGAGGACCAGGTGATCCGGCACGAGCCCTCAATGCCGTATACCTACCCTACATCTGCCATCGTCAGGCTGGCTAAAGATGGTATGTTCAATGTTCACCATCACGAGGTGCCCGACATCAGCAATAATCACTTCAGTGCCGTACCTACCACAAATGAACACCACACATTGGTTTCATGTATCATACACATATTATGGCATACCCCTCTGGCTGGAATGATGTTTGATGGTGATACCATTGCATGGCTGGTGACGTGGTGACTGGTGGGCCGGAACCAGCATCAACCTTTTTTTTTTTTTAACTGCCATTTGTGTCATAAGTAGTGTAGCCACATTAGACCATCGATACGCTTTGGTATTTGTTTTACTTTACACGTTTGCACTCCGCAATGGGTGCACGCATGTTGGCAAGCAGGCAGGCCGCAATCGTGCATCGCGCATCGAAGGAACCGTTGAAGTCGAAACCGATTATGATCAGCAAACAATGCCACCGTACCATATTGGCATATTACACACCATCGCAATGACGCAATGCACCAATAACATCGCAAAGTTTCACTTTCCAATTATATAAAAAAAAAGCTACGTTTGCAATGGCATAATTCAATATGATGTAGAATTGTGGAGAAATGCGATCATCATATCAAGTTTCAGAAACACAAGCAAAAGCGTATACAGGATGAACTATTGTGAACTATTGAACTAATAAGACAGAATTCATCTTCTTAACTAGTTTAAAACTATAGATTTGAAAACTAGTTATTTTAAAATTCAATTCCTCCTACGATATTGCCAGTGGATCAAAAGTTTCAATTGAAATAGATAACAAATTAAATAATCTTTCAATTACCACTTAAACAAAAGAATAATTACAAACAAAGTTGATAATAAAACTTTACCGCCCTGTATCTCGGCCATGAGGAAGAATTTACCTACCCTTTTTTCGCTCAATGTACATCTTTTAATGCCATCTATAAAACCTCCAGAGGAATTACGCGATTAATGGGACACCCTGTATAATGATTGTTATATCAGTTACCTGCCATTAAAAAAAGTCGACAAAAATATTCTAAGGCATTATCGGATTTGACCCTGCGATTTTTGGATCAACCACCAAAGTGTTAACCACTGAAGCATTTCTATACTGAGTTGTAGAATTAAATTCAATATTTGGCAATAAGTGGGTAATAAGTTGACTACAGTAAACTCCAGTGCATGAGAGCCTTTACATATGTGTACAAACCATATAGTAAAAATTGATCGGATTTGACCATCACACGCGAAATTAAAATATGCTTAAATCGATTTGTTTGCACTGTATTATTTATGCATACCTGATACACATTCTTAAATACTTATGCGTAAGTATAATATAGTTTATTGGTAGTTTATTGAGCGATAATTGCCTGGAACGTAATAAAATTACTTATTTAATGCCAGACTAATACAATTTCCATAATCGACGCTTTTTGAATAACTAATGATACGCGTAATAATCGCATATAAGCTTTCCAACCTTGTCCACCCTTGTGAACATAATACGTGTTATTGTGTCAATCAATTACGCGCGCCTAATAAATTGCCGAATGTAATTTGATTCGGAATTGTTATCGCATTTAAATGTTATTATTAACGCAAAGGATGTTAACATTTGACAAATCAATTCCAATATACCTGTGTAGTTACTTACATACTTTGAACGAAATATTTTGTCCGTAATTGCTTTATCGGCCCCATAAATCAAACATTTTCGACCCCGGCAGCCGACAATTTGTACTCCACTTGTAGAGTGAGTAGTGTTCAGCACCCGAGAAAAATACCTTCAGCAAAACGGCGATTAACCTTTTGTAGTAGCTATACTCGAGCGCCGCAAGCGGCCATTGTGCAGCGTGCGGATGGTATTTCGGGTGGTGCGTTTGCATTGAGGCACAGCATCCATGTCGATTGTTGTCAAAACTTGTTGGTGCACCCCCGGCGCGTCGAATGCCACACAACAACACACAATCGTTATGCCCATTTCGTAAAACCTCCGAACAAGTCTAGACTCGAGCAAACATGATTCCCGTGCACATCTCCAGAGAGGGCCCAAGGTCGGCGCATTTAGTCATCACTTGTCATCTTTCTTGTCACGGCTTCATTGAGCGCTCCTGCAACGCAAGGAGGGTGTATGTACTACGTGACCACGAAAGGCGAGTCGGATGGACATTGTAGTGGTTATTGTGTCGCACATGTATGCATTTTAAATGTGAGACGAGGAGACGACGAGACGAGCAGCCTCCTTTACCAACGGATGACAATGAATGGCGACATTTGGACAAGTCACAAACCACGGTTCCAGGTCCCTACTGTGGGTTCCAAATGCTACGACGATTATACAGTTTATCTTGAACTTCATCGTATTTCTCATTCACTGACAATGGAATAATATTGAGCATAGATTATTTATTTGGAATACTCGATTTGGTGACGATGCATCTTTGAACTTTAGCCCCGGAATAGGGTATTTTCATCAATTTGGACGATTATTGAGAATTATTAGTGTTTCTTTTGTATTTCTCTAGTATTTCTCAGTGCGCTCGCTCGAATTCTATTGTTATGGACGGGTCATAACAATAGAATCTTCAAAGCGTTTGAAAACTCGGCTCCATCTTCAAAACAACGATGAGCGCACTGGCCACCAACTTCAACAATACTAGAGAAATGCTTGAGAAATACTAGAGCAACACGAATCCTCAATAATGGTCCAAATGGATGAAAATACCATATTCCGGGCCTTACGTGTCCGAAACAAATTCCAGTTGAAACAATCCAAGCCTCGAAGAACATGCTGCAACACTGTTGCGGGACTTGCTTTCAAGATCTTCACTCGCAAATTAAATACTCTTGCATGAATTGTCCCTGTCTGGCGATGCGGCCATGCACACGTATTATAAATAACGATTTTATGACGCAAACTGGCCACATCTTCTTAGAACTCAGACGCTGGCGCATTTGTGTACATTTGTGCACGAGACCGATCAGTCCGAGAGACTACCAGGATGGTGGCCGACTCGATGACCGCAGGATTATAAATATTGTACAGCGTTGGTGGGCTTCCTTTTTTTACTTGTAGAATCTGCACTTGTATTGTCACGCCGCGCATCGAAAACGAAGGCGCGGATGATTTTCTTACCCTAATTCTGAGAACGCGCCTCAAACGGTACCGACATAGCATCAACGAGCTATACACAGACATACCTCGTGGTTCTTGGAGTTTTATTTCCTTCATTGGTAAAAGGTTATTTTTTTTCCCTTAAAGCATGCAAATTAAGGTTAGAGTCGTCTTGGAGGTTAATAAGAAGACAAACATTTGTAGATTATATTAGGTCACACTTTTATAGGATTCACTACCCTAACCTATAATGACGGTAAGATACAATGCCTCAACAACTGCAGTGACAGTGTGCATGTTGGAAAATGTCCAACTTAGTAAATTATTCAAAATCATATTTTTAATTTAGCACGCCAGAGAAAGACGAGACGCAGAGCCCAGAGATGCGACTGTAAGTATACGAGGAGAACGGTCGGCGTTTAATTTAAACAGTAATCAGAACGTGCCCGTTGAATAGAAAGTCCTCCGACGTCTATAGTTAGCGCGCTCTTTGCCCTTTTTTCTTACACTCTTATCACTTATCATTATTATTTCGTGTATCGACAAAAGCAGACCTTCTCTTCTCTCCCTCTCTTTTTGCGAGAAAAAGAGTCTCGTCGCTGGTCTTCTCTCATCACGAAGCGATGTGTTGGTAAACGAACGTAAAAGATTCTATTCCATCTTCCCAGGGCCGGTTGGCAGTTTCCATTTTTCCAAGGGTCGACCGTGCGGCGCACAAAAGGCCGACGGAGGAAACGTGGCGCGCACGGCGCTACTCTCTCTCACATAGCAAAACAGAGCCAAGCAAGTAAAAAAATATCCAAACCTACGAGAACGAAGAAGAAACTTTTTGAAAGGAACGTGAGAAACGATCTGTACGCATCGGGGAATTCTTTCGCTGCTACCCCGGCAGAGAGATACTCTTGCTTTCCATCTCTCGCGGCGCGGTGCCGAGGTCGGGGCGCAAGGGCTCTGTTTTCAAGAAAACATTGTTTTATACATTAGAACGAACACGGCCGTACAATCCGAAATGCGAATCGCATTTTCTCTCCTCTCATCCCATCCGCACCACACAAACTGAGTGTTTGGGAAAATTACATCAACACACTGATCGTGCTGGGAAATGGATGCTTTACTCTTAATATGTTCGTTCACTATTAACCTTCTACGGAAATGTCTGCTGTGGAGAAGCAAACAAATAAGGAAATAAGGCTTTGGTTTTAATAGTTTGGCTTATTGACACCTACGCATCGTGCTACTCAAAATATTTGTCCCCGTAGGCGGTGCTGAGGATGAATGCTTGATGCCACTGCCACTGGATGCCTGCCTATTCTCTCTATCCGCAACACCAGCGAGCGTGGCGTAGAAAATTGCCCAGTGTGCGACGCAATAACACCCCAGCCTCCCAGCACCCCTTGTAGTACCTTTTCATCGTCGGCCAGCCATTCTTGGCGTGTATGAATAGAGAGAATAGAAGATCATCTTCCCCTCGAGAGTTTACCGCGGATATAGAGATTATTATAGCATAGCCCGTCGAGGACGCCATGTTGCTAAACCTCTCTCGCCGAAATCAAAGTGTATAATTTATTAACAAATATCTATCCATGGATTCAAGAATTCAACAATAGAGTGCACAAAAGATTCTGAGGAAATGCATTTAAGCAGGTTTAGAATTATTCCACTGCTCATTTTAGGAAGTAGCAAGTAGCAAGTACCTAGTAAGTTCTGAATAGAAGACCGCAAATTTAATCCATACTGTTGAATTTCAGTCATCTATAACCCTCATCGTTGTCGGGTCGACGGCCACAGCTTCGACATCATGAGTCCATGAGTGTAGAGGGTGCGGAAGCACCCTGACATGATGGGAACATTACACCTCCCACAGTCTCAGCTTGAACAACGGCTACAAATCATAACTACCCTTTGAGCTTCATTGTGCTTCATTGTTCCTCGACTTTGCCAAGCAAAATCAAAAATCGGAAATGTCACATTCAGAAAGAAGCCTAATAGTTTCCATTAACTGGAGTTAGTATTGTATACAAAAAAGGGTTATTTAGGAGCGGATTTAGGTATCAAACTATGATTTATGCGACTAATGCACAAGTGAAAAATTACTGGTGGATACAAAAGACCGCACTTGCCCCTACACATTTACACCACCCTCACCACGCCAATCACATATTTTTTCGGCGCTCGTATATTTTCCCGGCGCGCTTTCGATGTCGCTACCACCGATGTGTAAATCAAAGGGACGCACAAAGGGGCGCTCGCCCATCACCGGTGAATCAGCATGAAGGATGCTATAATCGATGTCTATTTGATTATCAACCCCCACAGTACTTAATATATTACACGCGCGCGCGTCGAAATTACTTTCCACCATTATGTCCGCAAATTTATGGTGCGCCTTTGCTTCTTTTCGCTTAAATTTGGACGCAATTTCTGCGAGAGTGTGTGTAAATGTGAGGGCGAGTCCCCAAGCGGGGAAGTTATGAGGAAAAGAAGAACAGAACGGAGAGGGATAAGACAAAATATAGATGGCATTCTTAGGGCGGAAAATCCGTGCCATCCTGCGGCCGTCCGGATTCCCCATGGAAATTCGGCAAATATAACATTTTTTTCGGGTAATTTTAAATAACTCCAGGTTCTCCCCGGTGGTATAGGCACGAAAAACAGGAAGATTAAAATTTTTAGGGGTAATAATAATATTTTGAATTCCTATCAACACGTGTCTCATAATTCTCCAAGCATGCAAAGTTTTGAGGTGCTATTTTCCCACAAAAGTGACTTATGCTTAGGTGGTAGTTGGGGCGCATATAAAAGATTGTTTTAATCCGGTGTGCGAGCAGTGCGATGAGGGCGGAAGGAGCGGGAGAGCAAACGGACGCGCACCGAAAGGGATTTGTGTGTGCAGTTGTCATGGCAACCGGGGGTGGCGGAAGAATCACTTTCCCGCCCTTGCACGGACGCGCTGAGCAGCAAAGCGAGCGTACACGGTCGTTGAGGATGGGGTTGGGGTTTTTGGGGGGTGAGTGCGAGTATATGCCGCGGCAACATCACAACCGAACCCATCAAAACGTATGCACGCTGTTGAAGATCTACAGGGTGTATCGGCAAACATTCCAAGGTCTTGAATGTCATGTTAATGTGAATGGAATCGATGTTCCTGTATAAACGGGACCATGGACCACGAATGATGTTTTGTAGAGCTGATGTTGATGTATAGGGCACGTGAACACACATTTACTCGATGGTATGTGTATAGGTGGGTGCTGAGTGTTCCGAGAGGGTGCATTCAACACCACGTTCGCAGCACAGCGTGGAATGTCGCGTTTTTTAATGACCCACTTTTTGATTGAGCGCCAGGTCAAATATATGAATATTTATGGGCCTGTGTGAGCGCTTCAGTTCGATGCGCGCGATGTGACTGCGAAATGTAGGGCTGGTGGGGGCGCGTGGGTGGTGGGGGCGTGGGTGGTGCGAAGGTGGTTGTTTGGCGTTTGGGGGATTGGTTTTGGTATCGCGCAGTTTACATACAACGCGACCTACACGGCGCGGCGATGTGTGCGCGGGAGGCATGGTGTGGTGGTGGTGGTCGAGTCCTCGGCGCAGTCCTTTCGCGCCCAGCCGCCCTGTTAATGCGGCATTATACGGGCGCCGAGGCGTCGATGCCGACGTCGAGTGACGTCGTTTCGAGTCTAACCACGTGTCCCATATTTCATCATCACCCCGCTTGTCAACCGGCCGTCGTGTCGGAGGGGGCGCCCTCGTCTCGGCGCGGCGTCGGCAGCGTCTCCTCGCCGCCGCCCCCGCCCGCGCGCTCACGCCGAAAACGCACGAGAGACCCCGTTTGCAGAAGGAAGGATAATGGCGAATAATAAATAAAAAAATATCCTTCTTTTTCGCCGTGTGCCGTTGGCCAGATTGACTCCCGGTTGCCCGGCAACAGCCAGGCAGAGGCAGAGAGCAGAGAGGCAGGCAGGCAGCACCCACCGGATCGATAGGCGGAAGATTTCCTCTCGCAGTCGCGGCGGTGACTGTGACTGGAACAAAGCGGCGCATCATCGGGACACTTCACGTCGCCGCAATTCGCGACAAACACACAAAACGCTGCGTGCAGCCGCCGCTGGCCGCCGAGCTGAGCCGAACCGCTGCTGCGCGGTGTGCCGCAGTCTCGCCTTCTTCGCCGCCTCTTCAACTTTCTGCGTACTCGCGAGAAAACCAAATAAATCCCATATAAATCACATAATAAATACATAATAATCTCATCGTCATCCGAACTTTAGCAATAACCATTTATAAACTCTTTGAAAACCAAATGGCATATTTTTGACATCCCACCTACTCAATTTATCCAATGTGTTGAACATTCATAAGACCTCTTCTAAAAGTGTTCCGAACAGCGAGATTAATTCTTTTTCGTCGAAAGCTTAAGGGTGCCATAATCCTTAATAATTCTTACGAGGTTATTATATACAAGGGTTCGCAGCTCCCAGCGTTATTATAGGGTTGGCGCGAAGATATGGAATAGATTTCCCACCCCTCAAAGCGAAGCACTGCCAAAATATTGAATGAGTCAAGCGACGATGTCGTTGAGGGCGGCGATGAGCAAACCATCCATATATACACATGCAGGATCTCATCGTTGGACCGCTTGCGACCAATTTCAACGTTAACCAGGCGAGATGTCGAGTCGGTGGTAGAGAGACGCAAATTAGAGCGCAGGATATTCGCCACCATCATTCACCACACATGCATATAAATGTAGGTGCCGTTAATGTTTTTTTTTTATTTGCATCTGTCTCGGCTGGCAGAAGGTCGGTAGGACGGACATTTCAACCTGCCCTTGCAGATGCACATGCGTTGTCCACCTGTGTGAACATTTGCCGTTTGTAGGAAACAAAAGAAAATGTGAAATTTCAAAGGCTAAGGCAGAAAGTTAACTATAGCACCACATTCAATTCCCACCTCGCAAGAGAAGTATTTTGTCTGGTATGTAAACAAGTAATCTGGTGTCAATATCAGTGTGCGTGTGTGAAACAATGGCGTGCAATTTTGTCTTGTTGCTTGCTGCTTGGCTAAACGCATTCCATGCGCAGGCAAGAAAGAATCGCACCATGCGTTTTGTATTATTGCGATTATTTTCACGCTGCTGAGTGGGAGTGGAATGCTTTGGGAAAATGTGAGAAACTCCGATGTTAGTTGGCGTAACTTTTGCCACTTCTTGGCTTGGCGTTTTCGGAAAGTGATACTTATAAACGAATTATGCGCAGAATGGGAGCACTTTGTTAGCATAGAGAAGCAAACATGTGTCGATATTTCCTGTTGCATGCCGCTTCACGCGCATACCCGGGTCTTTGACCACCACACTTCATGGTTGCTCTTTACGCGTTCAAGACGACACCGCAAAGACGAAGCCGAAGAAGAAGAAGGAGGAGGAGGAGGAAAAGCAACAAGCGCGCTCGTAGCCATGGCGAAAAAAAAATGCCAGACGAGGAGTCGATTCGATGCCGGAGACAAAGATGCCATGGGAAGAAAGGACGCCTCGACCGTGACTATGGTTCTCAATATACATATACCATCAACAGGCAATACCATAAACCGTGTTGCCAATATACATGCGCCGCGCGGCAGGTTTGTTAACCGCTCGCGCGGGGTTCTTCGGCAAGCATCTCTCCTCCTTGCGCGTCCTTCAAGCCCATATCGGAATCTAATTGAAAATGGTCATAGCCATTCCAGAATGCCCACTCGCACACGATGACACTCTCACGACCTCTGCGCGCTGCCCGCGTCCACTAAATGCATCGTGTGTAAAGTGCATAATGCGCATTTCTGAACGCTCCAGCATAGAATACGTCGTCGCTGCGTAGAGTTTATTTGCGAGAACTTGGAATATATTTTTTCTACGACCACCTCTAAAACTGGTCATTATGATATCGCATACATTGCGTAAATTTCCAGTTTAATGATGGAGTATCTTATTGAATTCATTAAGCAACTAGTTTCGTAATCAAATTGCAAAAGAAGTTGCCTACAGTTAGTTGCACATGCAATCCCATATGCTGGCGTTGCTCGCTGCTGCACTCACGAGTGTCGCGGCGCTGCGCCGTACGACGCGACGCAGCCAAGTGGTTCATCGCAGCGGCTAAGCGCCATCCATATCCATGAAATTAATATTAAATGTGGTCGTAGAAAAAAACTGTATGAAATTCGTGAGTAAAGTGACCTCGCATC
>JARJDQ010006877.1:0-11288 GCA_030264215.1 Geostiba sp. GC000077 | reverse complement strand
CCTGCTTCGTGTTGTAGCTGGGTCCCTTGCCGTCGACCCAGGATAATTCCAATGGGTTTTCCGATAGGCCTTTTTCGATGTCGACCGCCATTTCCTGAAAAATTACCACCACCTTTCAATTTTGTCAACTTATAAGTTTATAACCTGCATTAGTTACTATTTTTCACGGCGACCAATCAGAATCGAGTATTGTGATGTCACAAAATGGCCGACTTACCGCTGATCTCTTCGTGTCGAACTCCACCAGTGCCGAGCCATTTTTCTTTGGTGACATCACAAGGACGGTAATATTTCCATACTGAAAGTAAATTCAAAATGAAGTGCTTACTAAATTTGTTTTGCATTCTTCATGTATCTTCATGATAATCTTACCTTTGATAGAAATCTATGCAACATTTCTTGACAGTAACCGCCATTTTTCTCATCCCGCTTGTCGCTCTTCCACTTGATTTTTATTCTATACTTGCTTGAGTCCCAAACTTCCTGTTTTCCAAGCTTCTCCTCAGCAAACTGTTTTCTCATCAGCTCCATTTCTTCATCCACCTGTTTTGAGCCTTCTGTCCTCAATCTTTCCACCTCCTCTTTGAATAATTGTGCTGCAGACTTGTTGGCCTGTGCACTGCTGAAAGCAGCTCTTTCCCTAGCCTCAAGATCTTCCTTGAGTTTCCTTCTTTTACTATCAAGTGCTGAGTGTCTAATAGCAGCTTCTTTTCTGCCTTTCAGTACTCGATCATAGGCTTTCCTTGCAGATTCATCTGTAAGGATTTCAAGAATTTTGGATAGTTTGTGAAACTCCGCAGCGGCATTTTTATCATCGGGGTTTTTATCTGGATGGCATTTGAGGGCTTGTTTGCGGTAGGCTTTTTTAATCTGGAAACAAATGAATGCAGAGTATAAAACAAAAGTTGACAAACTGAGGTAAACAGGTAGACAACAAAATTGAAGCAGAAGAGAACTCACTTCTTGGGGTGTCGCATCGACGGGTATTTGTAATATTTCGTAAAGGTCTTCATTCTCTGGCTTGAAATCCTTCAAATCCATTTTTATTTTGCGCTTGGGAAGCAAATGCAGGTAAATTTGCTGCGTGGATATTCTAGAAGTTTGAATCCGTAAAATTTGCGCGATGTTTAGTAATTTTTAGGTTAGTGTAAAGCAAAGGCCGCTGCACATCTGCCCGTGAACGAATACGAAAACAGAATTCGGGGTTTCGATTGGTTGAATTGGTTGAACATTGAGCCAATCAAAAGCCAGGATTCAGTTTTCGTTCTCGTTGACGGGCAGTTGTGCAGCGGCCTTAAAACATCAAAAATGTCAAAAATCTAAATATTGAGGTTAATTTATAAAAGCTCGTACAGACTGGCTATTCTCTCACAGAGATGTCCTGAAGTTTTTGGGAAACAACAAGTGAAATTTTCGTTAACTATTAAAAACTACAAAATAAAATGTTGTTTTTAACTTTGTTGTGGATTAACAGTGATTTTGTTGTTTTACGATACACGTTTAAATAATTTTTTGTCTGTAGATGCGTTTACTTGTGAAAGTTCTTGTGGAGGGGGCGGTGGGGTAAACGACAGAAAACATTTGTAAAATTGTAAACACAGAACGAGATCGCACAGAACTGTCCTCAGCTCCTCAGGACGTGCTCAGGACGTTCAGGACCTTTCATATTCGCATCATTTGTAGTTTTTGCCGCATCAGTTCTCAGCAGGCTTCGGCCCTCGTTCGCAGCGTCATTTTCCGCCTTCACACCACCAGCAGCGGCAGTCGTTTCCACCGCTCTGCTTCGGCCATGCCCAGGTCCAGGTGACGCCCGCGCCGTGCCATCGCCCGCAAATGGACAACTACGTGCAGATCAAAGACATGCGGCCGGGCATGAAGAACGTGAACGTGCTCTTCATCGTCCTGGAGGTGGGTCATCCGACGCTCACCAAGGAGAACCGCGAGGTGCGCACGTTCAAGGTGGCCGACCAGAGCGCCTGCATCAACGCCAGCGTGTGGGATGAGCCTGGCCAACTGCTGCAGCCCGGCGACATCGTGCGCCTCACCAAGGGCTACCTCAACATGTGGCGCAACTGCCTCACGCTCTACACGGGCAAGGGCGGCGACCTGCTGAAGGTCGGCGAGTTCTGCATGGTTTTCAACGAGCACCTCAACATGAGCGAGCCGAGCGCGGCGATGCCGCCGATGACTTCGATTGGCGGCCCGCCGAACAACGCGCCGCTAAACAACGGCACGAATAACGGCGCTGGGCGGGTGGGACCGCCGGTGCCGCCGCCGTCAGGCCCACTCGGTATGCAGCAGCCGCCGCTCGGGGCGATCGTGCATAATAATACGGCGGGTGTTGGTGGCGTTGGAGGTGGTAAGCCCACAATGCAACAGCCGGGCTTGGTTGGTGGACCTGGTGGACCTATTGTGCAAGGAAATCAGGGTGGTAGGCAGAGTGGTAATGGCCCGCCGCCGGCGCAGAGTGGGCCGCAAGGTGGGCAGCAGGGATCGTCGAATAATGATAGTCAAAAGTCGCGGAATCGCTCGAGAGGCGGGCAACATCGTAATCGACATAATAGGACTTAAATTTTCACACTTGGACATTGTTGTTTTTGTATCGCGGAGTGCGTTTTTAACCCCGGCCCGCAGGATACACACGAGCAATTCGAATTTGTTCAATGTGATGAACCACTGTTTACACTGTAAGATTGTAATTTTAAATATGGAAATACATTTTTATTATTTTAGTTTTTTTTTAACTTTTAACTTTCGTCGCCATTTAAACTTTGGCGGTGCGATGTTACAAAAGTCCTGCAGATGGCGCTGTAGGCGTGTGCTTCTTTGGTTGTCATGGCAACTAGAGCTAAATTTTAAAAATTTTCATACCTACAAACAACATTTAAGAATCACCAAGCAACCGTAACTTCTTTGAATAATGATTATATAAGATCAAACAACAACAGTAGATGGTTTAAGTCAATTTAGGTAAATTTTCTTTGTTTTGTTAGTTTTGTTTGACGACTGCGATGCCAGCGCCATCTAACCTAGTCAAATCAAATCAGTGTATTGGTGGTTGTCGACATTCGTCCTTGAGCCTTGAGGCCTTGCTGGCTGTTGTGGGCGAAGCGATGGTGAGGAGCTGAAGACACCACTCGAAGGTCTTGAGGAGTCTTGAGGAGTGAACACGCAATAAACAGCAAAGAAACACGATCCCCAAGAACTCCGAGGACTGTGTGCGCATACAAATGGCTCGACGACGATGCGCGTGACGACGTCGGCGCTGTGTGCCGTCGCAAACCTACAAGCATGTCGAAGAAGTGCAAGAAAAACGATGCGTCCTCCCTCGCACCGCTCTCGCGGCCAGAGCGGCCGGAGAAAACCAGTGCAAAGCCACCGGGCGACTCCAAGCTAAGCGCCGTCATCGGGGCGTCAAACGTCGCCCGCTGGACGCAGCTGAAAAACGATTCAAACTGCAAGAGCCATGAAGAGTTTGTGAAGATACTCTTGGACTTGGCTGCAAAACATTTCAACAAGTAAGTGCAACAAAAAAGCACCAATTTCATTGTGTGGGGATTGCATCATTTGTATTTGCTTTTTCAGGAATAACAATGCAAAATGTGCAATCAAACAAGGTAACCATGACAACAGTGATGGAGACAATGAGCCTCAACAAAACAGCAGCCACACTGAAAAGACTGAAAATGAAGATGTTAATCACACCAGCACAAGAAAGAATGAGCATAAGCACAAGAAGAGGAAGCATTCAAAGACAGAAGAGGCTGAAGCACAGATATTGCCAACTCCCAGACTGATTCAGTTTGTGAACAACATCACTGAAGAAAGTCCTGTTGTACAAAATACATTGAACAGTTTGAAAGCAAAATCACCAGGTGGAAAGCCCAAACAAGGAAAATCTGCAAAGCCCAGCATAATGGTGAACATTTCCAATGATCTGCTGCTACTCACAAAGAGCAAACCAGTGCAATCGCAACCAAGTAAAGTCCTACTCATTGAAAACATTGTTAAGCCAGCCATTAAAGAGTTTGCACAGGTTGATATTGAACTGAAAGCAAAAGAAAAACAAGAGAAACAAAAGAAGATCAAACTTAAAGAACCTGAGCCTGAGTCTGACCCACCACACGTAGAACCAGAACTCGACCAAAACTCAGAACAAATAATTTCTTCCTCGGCACTGTCGATTTTACCAGTGGCGCCTTCTGCAGCAACAAGTAAATCGGAAAATGCAAATGTGTGCAATGCCTGTGAAAGAGAACATTCTTCAAATGACCAGGGTTGGTGTCACATGGCAAATCCACTCTTCTTTGTAGCTGACGCTCTTGGTTTAAAATCGTGGCAGGATTCACAGCAACATGGTGATATTATAAAAGATGATCCCAGTGCAAGTGGAAAATCATATGCTTATGCACTAAAATCTCTTCCAATTGGTTTAAAGTTGGATGATATTGCTCAGCCAGGTGGTGAGAATCAACAGGGAGTTTTCGCAACGCGATTGTTTGATCCATACACTCAGTTTGGACCGCTGGTAGCGCCCACAATCAAAGAAGTTGATGTACCTGAGGATTGTACCATGAAGTATATGTTTGAAATCATTAAGGGCGAGACAGAGCGAGTGTACTTTAACGCAGAGAACGAGGAGGAAAGCAATTGGATACGGTTTTTAAGGCCGGCGGTATCGAGGGAGCAGAGGAACATGCTGGTTGTACATCGGGAGGATTCGTTGTTCTTTGTGACGAGTAGGAGTGTCACGAAAGGAGAGGAGCTTGTCTATTGGCAGGATGATGTTAGTAGTAATAAGAAGAAGATGGAGAAAACTAGTGAGTATAACCATAATCTTAAAACTAGGGGTGGCTGCGGTTGGCTGTATCTTTGATGTAGCCGTTATTTAATGTGAACATAGTTAAAGGAATGGTAGTGAACTGTTATTGTCACTGTCGCTGTCACCAGTTAATGTCACTCGCTCACTTGCCAACTCGCTCACTCGTCCAGTAAACAATACACTGCTTTTCATTTAACCTCGAGCATAGGTCAATGCATTGCCCATATGAAACTGCAGGCATATGTTCGGAAGCAAACACGTGTACACGTACGCGGATCAGGAAAAGCAAATTAATTTTACAGATTCGATGATTGCTCCCAAATCACAGGGGCGATTTGAATTTTCTCTTCGTATTCTTGTTGCTAAACATTATCCGCCTCGTAAACTGTTTTTACGCGGCCGCCAGACGGCGTCGTTCACGCCCTCTAGTTTATTCCCGTTTTCTCCCGAACGATGATCCCGAGGGAAGCACAAATGATGGTAAAACCCGCCAAAAAGTATGCTCTATCATTGTGGAAATTTTCAATCCTATAGCTTTTCGCATTTCCGTATACTGGGCGAAAAAGTAATGTTTACAATGTTGGAAATCTGGAAATATCGGAAACGCGAAAGGCTAAAGGGTTTAAAATTTCTACAATGATAGAGCGTATTTTTTTACTGGTTCGCCCGTGCTTGCGTTTCGCTCGGGAACATCATTCGGGAGGAATCGGGAATAACCTGGCGGGGGTAAACGTCGCCCTCTGGCGGCCGAGTAAAAACAGTTTACGAGGCGGTTAATGTTTAGCAACAAGAATCCGAAGAGAAAATTCAAATCGCCCCAGTTTCGGGAGAAAACGGGAATAAACTAGCGGGGGTGAACGGCGCCCTCTGGCGGCCGCGTAAAAACAGTTTACGAAACGGATAACGGTTAGCAACAAGAATCCGAAGAGAAAATTAAAATCGCCCCAATGGTTTGGGAGCTATCACCGAATCTGTATTTTGAGTTTTGCTTTCGAACATACGCCTGCAGTTTCATAGGCCTATGTTCGAGGATAAATGAAAAGCACGGTATGACATGCGCATCATTAGTAGCAGAATGCTGAATGCACACAGCCGCCCTTGCCCTTGTAACGCATTTCGATTGTTTTTGTTCGGATGCTTGGAAAACAAAACGATATGAAATGGGCCACAGGCCTAATTATTATTGCTCAGGAGGGTAATTATTTAATCATGTTGTTTGTGTTTGCAGGTGTAGACTCGCTTGCGAGCATCATCAGTGCCAGTTGATTGCGTCTGTCGCAATAAAATGACGAATTTCGTGGTGGCGGCGCTGCTCTTCCGAGTGGCCCTGCCACTCATCATCCTATCATGTAAGTAATTCTTATCAAAAATCACAACTGCTAAACTTACCTAGGTTCATATTACAAATATTGTGTAAAGTCTGAACTTTTGTCTCACCTGAGAGCTGAGAATAAAGTGAGTTCGTTTCATTTTGGTTGATTGTAAAAAGAATGCGTTCAGCTTCAAGCACAACACAAGTGCTAATGCAATATCACTATACAGGGTAGTACATTTTAAAAGTATACATATGCTCTGCGCGAAGCACGCTTTCCGTAATATACTAGTAATTGTACATTACATACTTAAAGTGGAAAACACTGTAATTCTGTTTTTCACTTGAAGTATACACAGTACTTTATCTGCGACCATAGTCGATAATACAAGATAATAATTCGACAATGTTTTGAGGTTTTGATGTCAATGACAGCTGTTTGGCGCTTGACATGCTTCCGCCGTACGACAGGTGTTTTCCATTTATGTACATGACATACATAAATGTTGTTTTCCACTTATATATGTAGGGTATATAAGTGGAAAACACTTTCAATTCAATTGATATGAAATGCACTGTTCTCAGAGCCACTATATTGATTGGAAAACATTGTTTTCGACTATGGGAGCAGATAAAATAAATATAATTAAGTTGCTGCAGCTGCCGCTGCGCTCGACCTGCGGAGGCCCTAATAGTTCGGCCTGTATAATTCTTGTTCAGCGCGAAATTTTTATGACTTAGCGCGTCGTAAACGCATGACGAAGGAATATGCTGTCGATGGCATTTTACTGCGCAAACCTGTGTCGATGTCGATGGGGAGTCGGCAAAATTGACTCTAATGATAGGAAGTTTTCCATGCGCCGGACACAATAAAAAGCGAGCCCCACGTCAAGAACGTCGTTTGAATTGAATATCGGCAACGTTGCAAGGCATTGTGCTGTCATGGACAGCGTACCAATTGGTTTATCATATCGATTGGCATCATTTGTTATCCGGTTCCATGAATTTTTCAAAATGTGTAGTTGACCATTCACGCAAACCAGATGTTACCACAACAAGAGAAAATTGACTTTGCAGATGTATTCGATTTTTAAAACAGGTACTTTTTGACGAAAAATAATTTTGTTATTATGCATATTTGTAACCTTAAAATCGTAACTTTGATGACCTCATATGACCAAGCGAAGAGAGTTGGAACATTTTTGTATTAAGATTTTCTACTTAGAATTAATCAATAAATCGCGCCACGTGTAGACTATCCGCCAATTTATACACACCCTGTATACTTACAGCAATTCAGCATCATTAGAATACACAAGAATTAGCCTTAGGTTGTCTGTTGCTTGATTGAGTATTGAGTTATCTTGTTCAATTAATAACAATATTACATTGGTTGTACAACTATTTGCTGCAGAGCGAATAAAAGCGAATCGATTACTTTTATGATGAAGAGCGGATGCGTGGATATAGATAACAGTATGATTGAGTAAATATTTTTGTGGTTGTTTGTCCGCATAATTCTATACAGGGTGCTATGATGTTAACTTTGTAACGTATAAATACATTTTCAGGATATGTATTATTGAATAGAATTATCTTCGAAAGAGTTGCTTTAGAGTTTGCTCATTGACAAAGATAGTTAATTATGCACTATGCTCATGTAAAGATGTAAATAACAAAAGATAGCAATGTACGTAAAATACCCTTCTTTAAAATAGTTATTTGTCTAAGTTGCAACGAGTTTTGTTAACATTTGTTTCGCTTTTATCTAGTTCCCAATTAATTCTACAGTTAATTAAAACATTTAGCAACGATGTAATTTTATATCTTGTATATGAAATGTTGACACGTAGTTTTCGCTATATACATGAATAATAAATTAGATCAATGGTTCATAATATAGGGTGCTCATTAATAAAACATCGTAAAGTTACTGAGCACAGGAACCTGCAACGGTTATATAGAAAAATAAAAGAATTTGTTTTTCATTTGTACAATTTTTTAAGTATTTTTTATTAAAGTAATTCAATTCTCACAGCTTAAATATTAAATGAAATTCTCTTATTGTTAAATAATAAGACTTCATTTTACGACACACACACTTACAAACTAAATAATAGGATACACTTTAGACTTTAATGACATTAAGGATAACTGGCGCATGTGGACATCTATACAGAACTTTGGGATCTGTCTTCATCTGTCCTACATCGCTCGGTTGATTTGCCACCACTTCGAGGTGATAGTTTTCGAGAATGCTGCACAAGTAGACTTTGAATTGCACGAGAGCTAAAGGCATTCCTGAAATTAGAATTTGCATTAATAAACTGTGCTTTCGAATTGCATTGAATAATGAATGTTAGTTAAGAGGTGAGGTAATATTGATGCATACCTATGCATTTCCTGGGCCCCAGACCGAATGGGAGGAAGGCGTTAGGGTTGCGGGGCTCGTGCTCGTCCAACCACCTATCTGGATTGAACTTCAGAGGTTCATCGTAGTAGGTGTCATCTCTGTGAATGGCGTTGATTGGGATGATGATCGTGGTGCCAGGTTCGACGATCAAATTGCCGGGGAGTTCGTACTGTTTCGTGCAGCGCTTCATCAGCTGAGGATCCGGATTGTGCAATCTGATGGTTTCTATTGACAAAATACCAGTTAAATCACTGTATTTCCTTAAGTTGTGATGATTCCACTCTTACCATTGATGACAGCCTCCAAGTACTTCATCTTGTTCAATTCGTCGTAGCTGATCTCGCCGTCCTTCTTGATGACGGCGCGAATTTCCTCGCGCAGCCTGTTTTGAACGTGCGGGTTCGCGGCCAATTCGTGTAGCATGAAAGCCTTGACAAGGCTGGTATTACCGACGGCGTCGTCAAAGAAACCAGCAATCTGGGCCATCACATCGATATCGTGGAAGTTCTCCTCGGTTTTGGTGTAATCGCACAAGCTAGTCAGGAAGTCATTGCGAACGATGTTGTTATCCTTGCGATATTTCACCAGGTCGCTGACGAAGGTCGAGTAGAAATTGATAGTGTGGTCATCATACTTCCTAAGGTCAACAAAGACATTGTTATTGTCGCGGAAATAACCTTTTACCCAACCCTTCACTGGCACGAGGCTTCATTCTCTGTAGGTACTTCTACAAGTTGATAGTATACTTACTTGATTTTGAAAGCGTTAGTGAAAGTAGATGCGACCTGAATGAGCAGACCGGAAAGACCGGTGAGGTAGGTATTGGAGTCCCTTCCGCCTCGAGCGATTTTCAGAAACTCATCGTTGTCGTTCTCGAAGACCTTAGCGTTGATGCCCAGGCCGTATGGCAGGACCATATCGATAGTGTAGCGAATGGCCAGTTCGTAGGCGTTCAAGTGTTTGCCGGCTAAACGTTGCTTCTCGACGTATTTGGTCACGTTTTCCCCGGAGGCCTTGATAATGGGGAAGTTCGCACGGATCTAAAGTAGCAGGCGATAAGAACGACGAGAGTTAGTTAATTCCGCAAACGGAATTCGTACCGTAATTGACTGACGGCATAATCGAGGATCGATTAATATAAAACAGCACTCACCCTGGTCAGAGAATAATTCGTGGATAATCTCTTGCGTTCATCCTTCCACGCATCGCCATACTGGGCGAACGGACACCTGCCGCGAATCGGATCGACCTTCTTATCGATCTCCATCTCGTTCTGCATGAAGTGATTGAAGTCGGACGTAAGAAGTGTCTTGATCAGATCGGGGTCGCGGATGATGATTGCCGGCTTGGTGAAGATGTAGCACCCAACGAATTTCGCATCCTTGTACTGCCTGCAAAAGTTGATTTAGGACAAAGAGCGGACGGTTAGATACTCGGTGGGGGTGCGTTGTTAAATCGCTTACTTGTAAATTTCCGTCCACAAATCGCCGAGATGAACCTTCATCAGCAGCGAGCGCAGAATGTTGCCGAAGAGCAGTGTCGGCTTGGGGCTGGGCACATTGCGCTTCCGCCAATACTTGTACTTCAGCTCGCAGTACGCATACAGCAAGCAGAGGGCCAGAGGCACGGAGAGCAGGAGTGCGGCGAGATACATTTTGGAGTTGCGGTATATAGTTGCGAAAACCAGAGTGTATACTGAAAATCAAAATTGCGGAGCAACCACTTATATAGGTGCGGATAAAGCGGCATCCATAAGGAGTCGCACTTTAACTGCGACATTCGCATACGTCTGAATGCTCCCCTCTCCTTCCCCGCGCCGACCCACACTTGTTTGTTCGTCGTTTTCAGGCGCTACAATTTTGCTGCATATTATTTTGCATGAATTTAATTTGCTCACACGCGTTTCGTAAGCTCTAATTATCATCATCGCTGTTGCTACCACATTATTCGGCTATCGGCGTAATTTCTCAAGGATTTTGTCATATTTGCCATTATCACATTGATTCATTACTATGAATGATAGCAGTTACTACCAATTAAAATTGTATATTAATTTTAAATTCTTGTCTTTGTATTTGGTAATTTTCGGTTTTCGTCTCTTTTATTCCACCATTGTCCTGATATATGACCTGAATCGATTTGAACAAATAAATAAAATGAACGATTGAATCAACCGGAACTAATTATAGTGGAGGCCGCGAATGGAAGTTTTTCATAATGTCGGGATAATAAGGATAAAATTTAAATTTAAATTTAAATTTTTCGTGTTATCTTATAGATGCAACAAAACTATTTTTTCATAATTTAAAATATCATATTTTCTGATTGTATGATGACTATTCCCCATGCCTATAGTGAGTATAGTGAGTGCTATTGCTGTCGATAGTCTAAATACCGATTAAGGTCAACAAAAATATGTCATTAACTCAACCTAATACTCCATATAAAAAAATATAAGAAAACAAACATTACCAATGTAGGCATAGAAAAACCACATGTGATAATGTAAACATAATACAGGGTGTTAATAAAAAAAGTTTACAGAGCTTGGTGAGTGATAGAGGACATCAAAACAAGACGAAAAGTCTAATACACGAAGGTTCAATACTCAATGGTTCTCGAGATATACCTCTTTGAAAAATGTTTTACAGCTTAAATTTTGTATACGATATTGCGTTATCTGGTTGTTTGACGAATAAATATGCATAGAATAGTGTGCTCTGACAATGCATGTTGTTAAA
>JARJDQ010006876.1:0-13927 GCA_030264215.1 Geostiba sp. GC000077 | reverse complement strand
GTAATGAACTACCTCAGCGTGTGGGAAACAATGTTGATCTGAAATGCACTGTTTTCAAAGCCACCGCGTATTGATCGCAAATCATGCTTTTCAATCGACTATGGTCGCAGATAAAGTACTGTACATACTTCAAGTGGAAAGCAGAATTACATTCCTCGCGAAATTACATATTTCGCTCGTAATGTAGTTCGGTGTTTTCCACTTTAAGTATGTAATGTACTAATTCCCACTTTAAAAAGCCTTGGGCCCCTAAGAATGGTATGTAGTTCTAGTTTTTAACTATAGGTGGCACGAACTGTGTGCATTCCATTTTTAAGCATTCGGAAATGGAATGTGAAACTTCGTCGATATTAATGCGAGCGATTTGTATGTATAAACGTCGATTGCGTCGTCGGCGAGATTTTCACGTACGCGCCGTTTTTCCACATGCAACTGCGATAAAATTATGTCGCCCACCGGCTGCTGGCGCAGTTTGCGACAGCATAAACCCGGCGACGGCACGAAGAGTGTAAGCTACTGTTTATACAGATAATACCGGGACGCATACCCTCAAAATCTATGGGCAAAATTCGTGTGGAATTTTAAAATTTCGCGCTGCCACCCCAAAAGCCACATTGCACATGGACAAATACCAATGGCAAAGACAGAGACGAATCGTGATGGAGATAATATTGAGTGAGACAATTTTTCAACATTTTTGAATGGTCTAGTTGGAAAATATACATAAATTGAGTTTTGCATTTTTAAGTGATGCAAAAAGATGGAGAGTTCCTCTTTTATAATCACTTTACTGAAAGGTTTTCAAATAACTACAAGTATCCTTAAATTGCTACTAATTGAATTAAAAATCACAATATTTGAATTTGAATTGATTCAAAAAGCCTTTTCCAAAATATTTTTCGAACGTTATGCAAAATGATTTTCAAATTTCTAGAGTTCCTCTTTCACATGCGATTTATTGCAACGCAATATGATAATTGCAACTACCCGAAATTTACGCTCAAACATGACCGATACAGATTGACTTCGATTATTGTTCTTCTGCGTCTGCATCGCAATCTCTGCAAGTATATCGCACCATTGTTCCCATTTTTTATTAAAAACAATACTTATTAAATCCAAAATATTTTTCGAACGTTACGTAAAAAGATTTTCAAAGTTAAAGAGTTCCTCTTTCACATGCGATTTATTGCAACCCCATATGATAGTTGCAACTACCCGAAATTTATGCTCAAACATGACCGATACAGATTGACTTCGATTATTGTTCTTCTGCGTCTGCATCGCAATCTCTGCAAGTACATCGCACCATCGTTCCCATTTTTTTATTAAAAATAATACTCTTTAAATCCAAAATATTTTTCGAACGTTACGCAAAAAGATTTTCAAAGTTAAAGAGTTCCTCTTTCATATGCGATTTATTGTAACCCTTTGTGATAATTGCAACTACCTGAAATTTACGCTCAAACATGACCGATACCGATTAACTTCGTTTATTGTTCTTCTGCGTCTGCATCGCAATCTTTGCAAGTACATCACCCCATCGTTCCCATTTTTTATTAAAAATAATACTCTCTAAATCCATAATATTTTTAGAACGTTACGCAAAAAGATTTTCAAAGTTAAAGAGTTCCTCTTTCACATGCGATTTATTGCAACCCCATATGATAATTGACCTACCCGAAATTTACGCTCAAACATGACCGATACAGACTGGCATGCGTTTATTGCTCCTTTGCGTCTGCAACGCAATCTCTGCAAGTACATCGCCCTATCGCTCCCATCTGCCCCATTTGCCATCGAATATAATGTATAGTTTTAAACACTGCCGCACGCCGAGGAGTAGTTAGACGAAATTAATTCGATTCGCCTTGGCGCACAACGCTGTGATACACAAAACTGTGTATATATACACAGCCAATTTTAATGCATTGTACCAAGTACAATACAATATTATAACTCCAAATGTGTTGGCGCGCTCGGTTGGAGTGTGTCCACAAGCGTAGAACACGCGCGGAGCATTGGTGGCAGCGGCCAGGCGCGTTACTTCAATGTTCAGCATGTTCACATTCCAGCCCTCCCTGCGAAAGGAAGCTACTATTCTGCATAACATATAAAGTTATGGCCAAATTAATTTTACGAGAGCGCGCGCGCGGCGTGCGTTTGCGCAGCGGTGTTAAACTTTATACGCGCCCGGCGCCTCCACCAACATCTTCAACAAACACTCAACGCGAGCGCACCCACACACAAGTATTTGAAACGCGTTGGTGGAAATGCTCATCCAATTCGTCGTTTGTTTGCGTACATGGAATACTATACAGAATATTTAATAGTAATTCGATATTTTGTTTAAAATCTTTTATAATATATCCTTTTAGCGTTTTTAGTTTGAATATCGCAGGTTAAGCCCTGAGCGCGATAGCAGCAGCAGAGCGGCAAAAAAGGAAGACATTGTTTCGCAGTTTCCTGCCGATTATTTCCTTCGTCCCGGCGCCTCCGCCTCGCTGATTTCCTAACCTATTAAATAAACGTCGGAAGTGGATCCTAATGGTCAATAAGTGTCAAATATAGATAGGAGAGTTGCCGTATTTCAGCGCCGTGCGGAATCCGCGCCCTGGGAATCATGCGGCCGAACTTTTCCTTCATCGGACGTAACTTTTCCTCCATCGGACTTTGGCCTAAAAGTTGCTCTTGCTCGACTTTCAAGATACGAACACGCATACGAATGGGTAGTCAAACACGCCCTCCAACTCAAACACCAAAACTTGGTATTAAAATATACGAAATACGCCAAAAATATGTTTAAGTCCAAAAGCTGATTACGCAGCAAGATGGATATTATTTCAACACTAAATATTCCCGCCTTCCCGCGCTAAATAATTCAGGCGGTTTTTTGTGTGCCGCAGCGATCGGCCCGAAATTCCCTCTGACAATGAACGTCGACGTCGACGTCAAACATCTCATTGAATATTCAATTTTATGCGAAGTGCGATGGTAATTTTCGCGAGCTTCGCAGAGGCATTCAACATGTGCATAAAATCGAATTGTTCCGAATGACCAGCAGCGCTCACACCTGACGCCCGGAGTGAATCGTGCCATGTTGGATATTGCTCGACATGTCCTGCCTATTTAGTAGCTTGAATGACACACGTTGGGCAGCAGAACAATGAGAAAATATTTTTTAAATGTCAACGCTGAAACTGTGTATAGAAGTCAAACATAGAATTTTTTGCTATTTGTGCGTAGAGATTTAATTTTATAGTAGGTACAGGAGCGGAACTAAATACACACAGAAAAGGAGACCACAATTATCAAAATAGCATCGCTTGGAAGAGCGTAAAATGTCCTTTTATATATTTAACAGTGCATGGAAAATCAAATATATACCAATGATTGGCAAAAGAAACAAAAATTTATTTTGAAAAAATATTTGGCAATTTTCAATGAGCAATAACTCATAAGCTTACATAATTATAATAAAATTGTCAAGGTGGAAAGTTGGCAAATTTCATTCCCTTGCCATAGATGATACTGCATATAAAAAATATTAACAAATTCATTATGTAATCAACAAAAGTATCACAAAAAACACGTTTGTAGAATGAAAATGTGGAGGCGCCGCCGGGAGACGAATGTGTTTCTGCTCAGATTTTTCTTGACTTTTAGTATGTCAAAAAAATTCAAACCCCGTCTTTATGGGAATTACTTCCTAAAAACCTAAAAACCTATTTCTCCTGTATAAGAAGTCAAACAAAATTTTTTTTGGCCGATTTGAGCGTAGAGATTTAATTTTATGCTAGAACATAAAAAAATATTTCACAATAATAAATTTACATGAGAGGAATATTCCCTGGTCTCTGCTTTTATAGCGCAGTCGATAAAAGGCGAAGGACAAAGTTTCAAGGTTTTATTAGGAATTTATTCATTGTCGTGAAACTTATTTCACAGCGGGTTTTGTTTTATTTTATGCTTTGAGCATTTTATTTCTTCGCCGGTTGTTTCATTATTTTTCCCTCTGCTCCCAAGTGAGTTCCTAAAATCTCTCCCGCGCTCAATCATTCATTCGTTTCCAGCGTTTCACTTTCAAATGGGTTTCTTGCGGTGGGGAACTTTAAAACACTAATGTTTGTCGGCGATGGGAAGCGAAGTAATTGGGACTTGCAATATTTGGGAAGCGAAGCCGAAGACAAGCAGGAGAAGAAGTAAGAACATAGAATGCAGACAAATTGAGCGGCAGCAGACACAAATACAAACGGTTATTTATTGCGCCAACCGGCGACGCGGCGTGAACAAATGAACCTATGAAAACCCGGTTTTTCGGCGCTGTACAACTGTGCACCATCTGCATCCGCATTAAAACCCACTCTGATTGGCATGCGCACTTTCAAGTCAATACTTAAATTGTGAATGCAGATTTGTGCGCCAGCGCCGAAGTTTTATACAATGCGAAAGGCGAGGAATATCATAATTTAGCTTATATTCCGATTCCCACTGCGAAGGTCCACGCTCGGAGAGGATTTGGCGAATTCCGCCTTGGCACAAGAGCATGTGCACATATACAGAGCGTTGCGGGAAAAATCAGTCCAGTGTCTCGGCGAGATTTTCGCTTTGCATCGCTTTGCACCCTCCTTACTCCTTGAAAGTGTAAATGGCATGTGCAAGAAGGCGCCCGTCTATTTTCGCATTTTCTCATTTTCCTCTTTGTGCGCTTTGTGCGCCTCTCCTTCCGAATAGTTTCCGCGCTCCTTGAGTCGGGACTTTGAGCCTTAGACTTTGCCCATGCTTCCTTCCCCTTTAATGTTATAATTGAAGTGGCAGTCGAGGAGTCAACAAAGTAAGCGTCCCATCACAAAAATTACCATTGACTTCCACTTCCTGTCGTCATGTGTCATATCATGAATATTTTCATTTCCGTGCGAAATATTTGCATAATTTCCATTTGGCAGACACCCGGTGAAAATGGACTAGTTGGTGAATCCTAGATTCGCGTCGATGAATCCCAAGAAGGCCTAGAACTTGAACTCCTTGTGAAAGCCTGTAAGTTTCTCGTCGTCAGAGTCCAAGTTTCCGCAGCGCTTCCACGTAATTACTTCCAAACTGAAAGCGAATGTATTTCAATACGCATGCTTGAGGGTTTCATGTATATAAATTACACGCCCGCCCCACCATCGTACGCGTACGGCTCCTCATTTGGGGCATTGGGGCTGGTTCATTTGATTTTGCCCGGCGCCTCCACACGCTCAAACACATGTCTCTGCCGCGCTGCAGGTATCGCTTTGGGATCTCATGCCTGGGAAGATTGGAGCTTATTATTATGCGTCCGAAATGGGGGAAGGGGCAAAGTGTTGCACATTATCTTAGTTTGTGTATCAACTTAGTCGAACACTGAGTCGCAGTGTTTTGTCAGTTGCGAACTTTGTGATTTGCATATTGTTTTCTCCCTGTTTGCAGGCACGTCGGCGACTCGGCGGTGCGATGCGTGTGCGCGGATGGCTATCGTGGGGAGCGGTGCGAGAAGCGAGCCGAAGAGGAATCCAACGACGAACAAGGTATGTCTATAACTACCCTTAAGTAAGGAAAGTACAATTTTCTGTGTATGTGCGCACGTGTGTTCAGCTATAGACAATATACAATGTATTCCCAAAAACTGCCCTTAAAAACTACCCTTTAAAACCCACCCTTAAAAAACTACCCTTAAAAATTACATTTAAAAAATTCTTAAAAACACCCTAAAAATGATTTTTAACGCTGAAAGCGTAAAGCACAAGAACCGAAGGTTTTTGATAAGGATTATCTCCAGTTATTGTCCTGGTGGGTCGACGCGCCCGGCGAAAAACCTCCCCCATCGTAATTACGCACTCTATATACGTTTTTTTTCATTCGTTTCGCACGTTCACAGTGGTTTTCATCTTGCATTGCTTTCACCACCCTCCCAAAAGTTAATTGAATTCATATACAATGTTCGCCTTTGATTTTACCCCGGTAACCCGGTTCCCCGCATTCAACGCTAAAATAATTATAATCGTCGACCAAGGAAATTGCAGCCTGAAAAAGTTTACATCGGTTTTTAATTAGAATTAATTGCAAATCGAAAATCGCAAATCGCAAAATGCAAAATGCAAGTCAATCGAGAATTTCGAGAAGAAGAAAAAAAACATAAAATATCAATGTGGCGCGTGTGCGGCGCATTAAGACTTTTCGCAAACTTTTCATTCGGTTATCGACGGCGCCTCCACCAGCACACAAAAGTTTAACTTAAACAAGAAGCAAATACACTGGAAATTACTGCCGCGACGAAAAAGCGAAGTAATTCGTTGGCTTTTCCACCGCGCGCAAACAATGCGTTTTTTCATCCCTCCGCCCGTCGAGCATCGTCTCCACATCGAGAAGCTGGCGGTGGCAATAAAGCAACTATGCACCCTGAAGCAGCACTAGTCGTAATTTAATTAGTCCCGGAATTCATTATTCAGGTAAATAACTCTCAGCGAAGGGATTGAGAGTGCGCTCGAGGGAAAAGTTTTATTTTAGTTTAACGATGATGAGGGCTGTGAGTACATCTGAATTTTGGCACCCGTCTGGATGGTAAAGTTTGGACTCCGGCTGCTCATTTTCGCCGCGGGCTCGCGGCCCGCGGTCGCGATTGATTTATAACTTCGTAATTATAATTAATTCGAGCGTCGACTTTCCGTCCTTTCCGAAAATAAATTACGATTCATGCGCCGCTTTTCTCTCCACCGTCTTGTGTTTGTTTGCGTCTGCCCCCACGTATTGTTCTCTTCTCTTGACTTGATGCCGTCGAGGGGGTGAGCGCATAAGCGTTTTCGGGGCGCGCATCCCTTGTAAATAAACCAACAACCATCAATTCACTCTGCAAAACGGCCACTGTCAAATGTGACGCAGTTTATTACTCCTTTTTTCGGAAGCGCACCGCACGCTCACAAAAAGAAAACCAACCCTCCGCTGAGGACAACGACGCAAACCGCAAACGACAGGGTGGGACAAAGACAGCAAAAAAAGATACACTCTAAACCTCAACTTTCCTGCGCTGCGATATATTCATCCTGGTTTTCATCCTTTTTCGATTTGTTGCTGTTTCACCCGGTGCGTTTGCTTTGTATTTATATTCAGAGTGGTTAGTTGCGAGAGTGTTTACAGTTTACACTCGGCGGGGCACAATAGCAACAATGGCGGCGGGCGGCGGCGGCGTTGCTGTGTGTTGTTTTCTGTTAGTTGCGCACGTTTGTTATTTTTTCCAGCTGCAAGCTTCAAGCTTCGGCAAAACTTCCGATGAAATCTGGAGCACACACAAGTTGGTAATATACTCAAGAGGTGCAGTTTGACGATATTATGCGCATCGCAGTTTTGATCCCGGCAATCATCTGCAAAGTTTTCCATCGGCGAAAGTTTGCGTATGCACCCCAAGTGCATTCAGGCCATCAGGCGAAGCGCTTATTAATATGAATTACCAAGCACTCTGGGGGAGTTTACAATTTTCATTTCAATGCAAAAAAAATTCCATATAATAATATATCTTTAAAAAAAATGCCCCTAGGCAGTAAAACTATTTTTTTCGCCCATGCAGATGGATAAATCTACTTTACCGCCATAGGGTGGGAAGTAAATAATTCCAAATCTCCATATCGATGCAAAAAAATTTGCTCCTATAGGCAGTAAAGTTTTTTTTTGCCCATCTAGGTAGCGAAAAGCAAAATAAAATTAATTAGGTATAAAAAAAAGGAAAAAAATATGCACATAGGCAGTAAAATTATGTTTTTTGCCCATCTACATGTTAAATCTGCTTTACCGCCCTAGGGTAGAAACTAAATAATTCCTAATCTCGATATCGATGCAAAAAATGTAATAAAGTTTGTTTGTTAAAAAAAATCTACCTAGGCAGAAAAGTTTTTTTTTTCGCCCAAGGGCGGAAAAATAAAAATAATTTTTTTTTGTATAAAAAACACAAATAATAATCACCAAGGCAGAAAATTATTTTTTTCGCCCATCTGCGTGTTACTGCCCTAGGGCGCTAAGTAAGCAGTTCCACATCCCAATACTAGGTGGCGCTGGCGACAAAGTTTGCCACTTTACTGTCCTTGATACAAAAATAATTATGTCCCCTTTAAAAAGCCACCCCTTTTGGACAAGGAGCTTCGTGCAAAGATTAATGAGCTAATTACGCAGTTTCTACGAGTGTGTGCACTAGTGCTCTCGGTGCACACGTGTAATTGTCTTCGACGCCGATGTTTCTATTAGGGGCGTCTCGCCCATCCCCACACCCCCGACTTAGGCGTAATCCGATTTAATAACATACCGCACTGGAGGGATAATTGCGCCATCCGGGGGCGTGAGTGCGCCTCAACTGCGCTAAGTGCCCGCATCGCGCGTTGTTTCCAATTTCGCGGAATATCTACTGCCGCCACCCCCTCCCTCTAAGAGCTCCGGAAGCAAAGTTCAGCGCCAGCGCGAGATGTTATTGGAATTACGATGCGGTTGTGTAGTACGTGTACGTCATAATTTTATGCGCGAATTAGCTGTCTGGCGCTAATATGCGATGTTAATATGCTGCTTCGGTTCGGAGTTGTTCGCCTAATAAACTCCGCATGCGTAAAATGTGCGAGGCATAATTTTCCACTGTCGCAGTCGCTTGCGGCGGTGGCGGTGGCAATCTAATCTGCGAAATGTATTCTTTCGGCGATGCATAAACAATGAATGCCGCTGTTTGTTCATGTTCATGTTCGTGAATCGTGAACTTTGCGGCATGCAATTTCTCTATGGATCTGGAAGTTTAAGGGTGTCGTCTGGACTTGAGACTCTACTTCTATGTAAATAATCTGAGGATGCTAAATGTGTTTTTTTCTTGCACAAAGTTTCAAATTGAGAAACACATTCGCCTTTCGGCGCCTCCATTAACATTTTCATTTTACTGACGTGTTTTTGTTGATACATTTGTTGATTACACAAAGAATTTGTTAATATTTTCTACATTCAATAGCATCACTGAAAAGACCTTGAAATTTACCATCTTTCCACGATAAAAATGTTATGTCACAGTTATGTAATTTATGAGTTATTGCTCATTGAAAATTGCCAATCATTTTTTCAAAATAAGTCTTTGTATCCCTTGCCAATGAGCGGTAAAAATTTAATTGTTGTTGCATCTTACATGCACTGCGAAATATATCAATTTAAAGGAAATTTCACGCTCTTTCCAGTGATACTAATTTCATAATTGTGGTTCTTCTCATTTTTGAGTTATTGGGCGTTTAGTAAAAAAAAATCATATGGTTGATAAAAAGAACCTGAAAACCTTTCTTTTTAATTTATTGATTGTCTAGACAACATCCTTAAAGCACAGCAAGGTGTAACAATAATTTTGCGTCGTCGGGCGAGACTTATTAGGATTTGCGGCCAGGAGGGTGTGCGGAAGGCAAAAGAAAATGGAAGCAGCGAATTGCCAAATTTCGCCCCAGCGGAACAAAACACCAAAAAAGAGCGTTTCGACGCTGCGCAAAGTTTGCGCTTCTCCTCCCCCACTACGCCATGCAGTCCTTAGTCATGCTTAGACTTGAGCGCTTTCGGCGAAGGAGCGCAGGTGATTGTTGAGCACCTCGGAATACACAACGCAATATGGCGGCGGAGGACTCTCGGCGTTGGGGTTTTGGGTGCAGGCTGGCAATAATGTGAAAACAGCCGCAACTCGACAAACACTCATTTCTTACCCTTGGCAATCCAAATTTACCAAATCAGACACACAGAAATTCCCCTAAGAGTCATTATTAATTTGGGCACGGAATGTTTAGTAGGCTTGTAGATATATTTTTTCTGAATGTGAATATAAACACGAGTGTTTTGGAGCACTCATTATAATTTGATGGGATTTAATAGATTGTATCATGAGGAGTGTTTCATTGGGTATTAATTGCACCAAAGAGATTTAAAATTGAAACTTGTGTTTTGGAATTCTGAAGCATTTGCGACACTTTTTCAACAGTTTATAATTTTGCCAAACTTTTATGGTTTTTATAGGGTATTTACCTTTTTTTGAAGGGACTTAAGTAGGCTTTCACCAAGCCAAGAATCTTGGTCTTGAGTCTACTTCTTGATCTTGTCTTGAAAATAATCAAGAAATATATTTTTATTATTTATTATTTAACCTTGTTAAAAAATCTTGAAAAAATCTTGATCTTGAAAATATTACGCCATCTATGAATATCGGTCAGAATTTGCAATCGTATCCCGCCTTTCCCTGTCTTATAAATGCTTAACATCCAAAATCCCAAATACCGGGTGGTTTTTTTTAATAACAAACGTTTGCTAAAAGGTAAACACGCGACCGTACGTCGTAACCTCAAATCAACTCCGAGCATCGGTAGGTTAGGAAATGTAGACGTTGCCAAATACGACGTACGGTCGTTTGCTTCCACCAATTACGTAACATGTGTCATTAAAAACCACCCGGTACGTTTGAAGCGTGTTTGAAGCGTTTGAAATGGTCAGAAGGTTTCAACGGTATCAGTATCGACAGTATCTCACTGATACTGATATTTCACTAAATGATTAAATTTCAAGACTTCAAGATCTCAATATTTTGATCTTGATCTTGCAAGATCTTGACATAACTGATCTCGATCTTGAAAAATATCTCTAAGAGATAATTTTGCAGTTCTCGACAGAAATCTTGAAAAAAATCTTGATTTCGAGATTATCGTGAAAGTCTTTGGTTACAAAATTCATCAAATAAACATATATTGGACCAATTTTGGAGGGTGTTTTAATGGTACTTGTACATTTGCCAACGAGTGAAAATTTAACCTATTTTGAGGAACTATTGAAATCTGAAATAAAAACGTGGAAAAAAAATCTTGAGTTATTTTACAGTACGCCACTGGATTTGCTTGCATATCGAATATATTATTACACACGGTGTTGCCATTGTTTGCCATCAGTCTGCATACATTATGTGCGCATCGTGCTGCGGTCGTGAGGTGCAGAATTGCCAAAATATGTAGCACGTCACGCGCGTCACGTTGTTTTGCTACATGTGTGGTTGCCTACTTTCGCGGCGGTGTATAAATAAAGCGCTCTCCCCCCAGGCAGGGTGGCGCGGCGTGCGATTAGTATTCAGGTCTTTTGCGGGGTTTCCTTCTTTCATTACGACCATTACGGGGATAACTGAAGTGGGCGTTAGAGGTAATACACTAACCCTCGAAGTGTGCCTCGCCCTCTGTTCTCACTTCGGAAGCACACACACACACACGCTGACACACAGCGTGCAAGCTCAGAAACAAGAATGTACATGCTACTAGTGTATAAGTGAGGTTATGTTACCATGTCTCGCGCGCTGCGCTTGGTGTGGCGTAAAATATAAAGCGCGAAAACGGGCACGAGCAAAAAGGGGGCGCATTTCGTATTCAGCGCGAGGCATCAAGCGAAACCTCAAGAAGTTCATATTTTTGTTAATTTTCCGTTTTCGCCGCCGCCACAGTGTGGCGCATATCAATTACTCATCCCCCTCCATTGTGCGATGCACCAAGGCAAACCAATTCAGCGTCTGGTATTGAAACGGATACCCTGATGCTCAATACCCTTGATGCACTGATGGCCAAGCATAATATGCAATGAGGGTTGTATTGTGTTTGGGGTTGGCGTGGGGTTGCCGTGTCGTCTTCTCATTCGGATGGCTTTGAATACGAATTCGCATCCGAATTTGCATCCAAGTCGAGAGCTTCGGTCAAAGGAAATATAGCAGGGGCATCATCTCATCAACAATCAGCCAATCAACTTTCAAGTCAGTTGCAGTCGTGTACAGTTGCCACAATGCGCAAGACTAACATTATTACGCAGCTGCAATGGCGGCAATTAACGAAACGACTCGGGGGGCGCTTCAACGATTCACTTTGAGCCATGCAAAGGGTCGAGAACGGTGAAGGGGAGAAAGTTGGATTTGAATAACCCGCCCTGACCTGCAGACTTTGGACTTTCAAATGATCTAATTTATACGTTTAATAATCCGCGCCCTGACCCGCCTCTGGGGTGGCTTCAACTGCAAATAAAAGCAAACCAACAAAAACAGGGCAATTGTAAAGTTGAGTGCAGCGTTAATTATTACAAACCACTCAGACGGCATTGAGCAACTAGTCTTAATATTTTATGGACTACGAAGTGATTTTCATTAATATTTGAGGGTCTAGACTCGTTCTAGGCGAGAAAAATTATCAAAGTTTTACTTTACTTTAGTTTTCTTTTAGGATTTTTTTTCAACAACTTGATTTTTTGTACTAAACACCCTATAACTAAAAGTATAGAACAGCCAAAATTATAATATTAGCATCATTGGAAAGAGTGTGAAATTTCCTTTAATTTGATATATTTTAGAATACCTATAAGAAGCAACAACAATCAAATACATACAGTTTCATTAGAGAGACAAAATTTGTTTTGAAAAATTAATTGGCAATTTTCAATGAGCAATAACTCATAAACTTGCGTAATTATAAAATAATTAACATCGTGGAACGTTGGCAAATTTCATGCTTTTTCCATCAATGCTATTGCACGTTCAAAATGTTAACAAATCATTATGTACTCAATAAATGTATCACTAAAAACACGTCTGGTGGAGGCGCCGGGATACGAATCTGTTTCTCTATTTGAAACTTGGTGCATATTCAAGCCCCGTCTTAATGGGAATTAGTTCCATCTAACAACCAAGTTCTCAAAATCGACTTCAATGAGAAATTTACATGTCTAGACAACAACCTTATTATTTAATGTCTGCGCATCCTTTTTATAGTAGATTACAGTGTCTAGGATTGGAATTTGAAATTTGAGAATTTGCACAAGACGTCAACAATTTAAATCCAAAGACACAAGTCAATTAATGTCCCCTCCCCAAGACATGTCCCTTGAATGCGACGTGAATCTTAGAATTTGGGATATGGGCTTTGGGGGATTGCGCTGCGGATTGTCTAATTGAATGCTAGCGCTGATGTGGTGTGAGGCGTCCTCCGACATTTGTTATGCGTCGAGCCGTCGAGGAAATCGTGAAAATCGAAGCCGACGTACGGGACATGCTGCACGCAATTCTGCAACTTGTATTGCGACACTTATACATCCACACTGTGTCTCTATGCGCGTGTGTGTGAGAATCACGCGCGAATATCGTCGTCGAGGGGGAAAAGCGTTGCGCGGCACGAGTGGAAAACGTAAATTAAATTAACCGGCCCGTGCGCCAGGCACGCTAAACGGTAAATTAAATGCGCGGAAAACATTCGGAGCCAATTTGGCTGCGCCACAGCCGCGCCCAGCCCCCAACGGCGATGAAACTTGCAACTTGAGCGCACCCGTTGTAATTCACTATAAATATTAAGCGCGTTTTAATTCGCTCGCATGCGCACGTTATGGGTAGTTTTGTAGGTGTGTAAAAATTTACCGGCACGGCGTAGAACGTTTTCCCTCTGCTAGGAGTGGGGGTAATAAAACGTCGACTTTACAGCCCCTTCCTTGACCTCTGCCATTAGACAAGGGTTTTTGGCAAACATCCGAGAATTTCAAAATTCAAGATTTTTTCAACATTTTTCTATTCGAGATCAAGACAAGAAGTGACTAATTATTTGTTTTTTATTTTATTATTTTATTTTATTTTTTACTTCACAGTTTCTGGCCCATGCGAAAAGTATTGTACGTCACTCTTGCGTTATTGGCTTTTCCCGTGCTCGCTTCGCTCGGCGCGCGCTCCTTAAACGCTCGCACGTTAAAAGCCCAATAACGCTACTAGTAGCGTAAATACTATATAAGTTAGGGAAAGGCGGGATACGTCTGCAAATTCAAACCGTTATTCATAGATGGCGCAACATTTTAAAGATCTTGATTTTTTTCAAGATTTTTTACTTCACAGTTTCTGGCCCGTGCAAAAAGTATTGTACGC
>JARJDQ010006870.1:0-22711 GCA_030264215.1 Geostiba sp. GC000077 | reverse complement strand
TGAATTTTAAAATAACAAGTTTTCAAATCTATAGTTTTAAACTTAGGATTTGTTATTTTAAAATTCAATTTCTCCTTCGATATTGCCAGTGGATCAAAAATTTCAATTGGAATAGGTAACAAATTAAAATATCTTTAAATTACAACCTAAATTAAAACAAAAGAATAATTAGAAACAAAGTTGACAAAGAAACTTTATCACTCTGTATCTCGGCCATGAAGAACAATTTACCAACTTTATTTTCGCTAAATGTACTTCTTTAAAGGCCATCTATAAAACCTCCCCCTGTATAATGGCTTCAATTTGAGCACACTTTTCAATTTGAAGAGATATCGCAGGTAGAAATCTAATATTAAAGATTATTGCAGGAATATTATTTTTCAATTTCAACCTTGATATATTATGATATATCACAATATAGGAAAACAAAATTTGTCAATATTGCATTGACATTATAAAAGATGAACTAAAAAACAAACAAAATTACATAAATTAGTCATGGATTCAAATCAAACACCGGGCTTGTATACAAAATCAACGCGTAGTTCGGCTCTAAAAAAATAGGAACAGTACACAAAACCCCCACGCTTTTTTATGTGCTGCGTGTCATAAATCCATAAGCACATGTAATCAGAGAAAAATGTGACATCGACATCGTGCGTCGTTATCCAATAACAGATGTGACGAAAAAATATTTAATATAGATTTTTTGCGAGGGGGGTGCATTCGCTCAGCCCCCGCAGACTCCGGGACGGGACGGCAATAAGTTCGACAATCATTCGAGGTTTTCGGTGGCAAGGGTCGCTCACGTTTGATCGCACATATGCGGCGCACACATCCGCACACGTCCCACCACCCCAGGCAGGCGTCCCGCGTCCACAAGGGGTGCATGGGGGTGAGTAGCATAAGTAAATCAAAATTCGTCGCCGAATGAATCACGATTCAAAGCAGACCGCAGGCAGGCGACGCCCGTGTCTAATTATCTCAACTAATTGTAGCAATTGTGGCGGACCATTCAACCAACCCCTAAAACGCAAAGTCACCCCTACGCAAATTGCAGCAAAAAAAAAATTACCAAATATTTAACCAAATTAATGGAACAAAAATTGTAATTTATATTTACAACCCTTAATTTTTTCGTCGGGTAGTTTTATTTATATGTGAGTCAGTATTACGTACGGCGTGGCAAGGCGCTATATTTACAACTTTGTTTTGAGTTTGTAAGTTGAGTGAGTGTGGGTTGAATGTGTGTTGAAGCGGCGGCGGCGGTGGCGGCGGCGGGTATTACCGTTAACTCGTAGATTTCCGTCGGCGAATTTCCGCACACGAACGACTGGCTGCATCTACATGTGTGCGCGGCGGCGCGCGTACGCCGCCTCTGAAATTCAATTACTTCATTGAATTATGTGTACTGCTCGCCGCCCGCCGCCACCGCCGCCAACGCAGTGCAACATCCCCATATCTTCGACAATATGCCAATATAACTCTGCGTTGCAAATTTAACACGGCTCTATTCATTACAGAAATGCCCGCCGCACTTAAATTTATAAAACAAATCATGACCATGGTAGGCAACCAAATGTGCAATGCCAAATATAATGATGTATGATTGGTGGTCTACCGTCGTTTTGTTAGTAATTTCTTTGAGCAATGTAAATATTCTCATGCATAATTTAATGTCACCGCTTGGGAAGCCCCATATGTTCTCCCCACCAACACATTTTCTTTTCGTTTTCCCCTCAATGCAGAGGTAGGGGGTTGATAACTACTATTAGCCCCTTGGAGCATGCGAAACGCTTAATAAACATAGAAACACGAGGCGCTAAACGCGTAATAATGACGCGTCGTTTTCTTATCACCATGCTTGGATCGACGTTTGATTTCCACCGAATAATCACTTTCCCCGCCGCCCCCGGCCGCCCCCGACTACCCCACGTGTGTTTGCATCGTTACACACAGGTAATAACACCTTTTACGCACATCTTCTCCAAATCTCTCGCTGCTTGGGAAAGGAATAGATTTTCTAGTCTCCGGGTTAGATTTTAAGCTCATGGGGTTGTTCGAACCCTCGGCGCGACACCGCCCAATTTCAGCCGCAATGCGAAAAAAGGGCGAAATGAAGAAATCCAAAAAAAAAAGGCGAAGATGTTAAAGAGCATGGAATGTGGGAATCTTCGATTCGCAGATAGGGCGATACAGACTGCCGATAAGAATAAATAACGCTTCTTGGGGCCGCGGCGCGCCGAGTGCAGCTGTGGGGTGGGCGATGGTGGTCGGGCGCGTCCGCCCCCAGCTTTTATCTTCGTGGGCGCTGCGTCTGCCTGGGATTCATCCATTTACTATGTTAATCCGCACGTTTCATGGACACAATGTCATTTAATGCCGTTAATGCTTCCGCGCTAAATTAATGGCTTCGTAATCGTCGCGCTTAACCGTTATTTATTTCATCTTGCGCTTTTTTCAACGCACATGCGGAAAAATCACCATCCGTTGAATCATCGCGGATTACCAAACATGCAACACTTTAAAACTGAACAACGCATCAACAGGCATTTCGGTGATCCTCCACCATCCAAGTAAAAAAAAAACACTTTTGAATAATTTGACAGCTTCGTTATGATTTAGCACAGATTATTTGTGAAGCAGATGGAAGTAAATTTCTATGCATGATGAAATAACGGCCACATTAGTATTGGCTATTTTGCCAATTGATAAATTGCTTATTGGAATTTTTGAGGGGTGACTTTTCCACGTTTCCACCCCATCCACCGCTCCGACATCTCGAAGCAAATGACAGATGAACCTGAATAAGAATCGCAACTAAATGTTGCCTTCAAGCTCCATTCTCGTAACAAGGAGATTTTACGCAGCGCTTTTCATTAGGGGAAGTTTTCGAGGGGTTGCGAGCGTGTAATTCGCTCCGGCGCAAAATCCATGCGTGCGTCATCATGGTCTTCTCCGACCGCCCTCACGTTGCCAGACACTGCACTAGGGGCTAGGCAAAGACGGTGGGATTAATATGCACGTAAAAATGTCCGGATTTATTCGCAATTTACATATTCATAAAGCCCGCGGCAACGGCGTTAGTGGGCGTCGGGTGACTATTACTTTTTTCATTGTCAACGTTTGTTGTTAACGCGAACGCTTTGGATTGTGCTGTATGGCAAACGGCTGTCGGGCGCGTAATCGCTTTCGTTTAAGTCGCCGCAGCCGCCAGTAAATGATCGTTTGTAGCTGCAAACAACTTGTAGTGTGTAAATGTAAACGCAGACAGGTCACAAAAACACAAGCCGCACACAAGCGAAGATAATTAGCCGAAATTTGCGCACATAGATACGCCCCTGGCGAATGTGTGTCAAGTGTGGCAACCTCAATCAACTTAATGTTGTGCTGTTTTGCCAAATTATAATATTGCTAATTTCACATCAATCACATCAATAACATACAGAGTGTTCTTATAACGAATACACAAGTACACACTCGCCGGAGTGAAATTTAACGTTAAAGGGAGGGAACATTAAGAAAATGAGGGGAAAGCGACCAAATGACAAGCAAACAATTGACACACGATATCACAGGCTTTAAAACGTTTAGTATAATACAAGCCTTGAGCAAACAATATCAAATTTTATTAATTAATTAGCCAGGGGCGGGCGGGCTTAAAACGATGCCAGGGGTGGGTGGTCGGTTTGGGGCTGTTTTATTAGCCGTATCGTTTGCTAGCGCACACATGCATGGCGTTGCGCATCGATTTAATTCGTTTAATTGATGGCTCGGGAAGATTAACGCGCGAAGGGATATTTCTACCACCGGCGCGGCGCCTCCACCCACCACCATCGTGTTGAACACGCACTAATATTATTTAATGTTCGTCTATGTACACGAATATTAGAAAAACAAAAAAAAAATGCCCTCATCCCTCATCAAGTATTAGATAGGCATATTACACGTAATATTATGATGGTTTCGAGGGGATGGCGGTGGTACCTGGGGCGGCGTGACAGTAATTAATTAACATTGTTATAATACAGACGGCGGCGGTTGACGATGAATGCTAATATCTGTGGAATAAGCCAACGGAGGCTGGTCGCGCCGTGTAGTGGTTGCGAACAGCGGCAGACGGGGGCGGCGGGGGCTGCGGTGCGGAGCGTTCGGATTTAATGTGCCACTTAGCGTCGGGCGTGTTATTAGCTCGTTTTCCGCGCGAACAAACCGCGCCGACCAATATCGCGCAATATGTATTTTGGGTTGCCTATATTTAGCATCACAACGCTGAGCATAACCTCACTCAATATTACGCACTCCTGGAATGTAAATGCCCACTTTTTAACGCGCGGCTGAAAATGTTGGAAAAGTTCACATCATTGCATAATCGAATTAATTCGCTTCGTACATTGGGAGGGCGAAATCTGGCGGGGTAGCAAATAAGCTACTCAGCAATTCATTCGTAATAATAAAAGTGGTCCTCGCTGGGTTGTTATCTAACATTTTTATTCTCCTATAAATATACGACGTTTCGGTTTCCGGGCGCCCGAGTCCGCTGTGCTTAATTCGCATTCGGCGAGGAGATGCGCGACGACTCGTCCTTGCTCGTCCTCGCTCGTCCTCATTTTGTATTCATCCGTAATATCGCCCCGGACACGGACGGACGATATAAATTCCTGCTTGTGCACCACTCGCTGCCGGCCCGTATTTATCGGAAGTCGCGTTCGGTGTCTTAAATAAAGATATGAAATCTCTTGAATATTTGCAATCTGAGGATGGGCGAGCATATGCGCCGTCGGAGTCATATCCAAATGGTGGAGGAGCCGGGCTGCTCGGACCGTAATCGTTTAAACGGTTAGATCCGAATCTTCCCAACCGAACAGACATGTCCAGAACGTCCAGTCACGTTGCCTTGAATGGGAATATCGAAACGTGGAATAATCAATATACAGGATATTCCAGATATTTTATGGTAAAGTGAGATTTATGAAAATGAAGCTAATTTTGAGGATGCCAACTTGAATGTGAGCAGATTTCAGGACGATTTGGAGAAACCGTATAGATGGTATAGCTCGTGGATGGTGGATCACACACGATTTGTCACTCCGCAGTCGATGCCACCTTTCAAAGTCGGTTGGGAACTTCGGCGGCTTCTTTTTGTTCACTTCGAATCTCCTCGCGCCGATTTCATCCCGTGATTAATGAGCCTGCACGCCGCCGCCGCCGCCGCCGCCAACCACTTCGAGATGACGGCGAGATAAATTGCACCTAATACATACTCGATATGTATCACATCGGAGAGCAATTTGACAAAACCGAATTTAATTCGCATCCCGCCAACCCGACCCAGACATTATTGCCGTGCTCACTACGGCCCGACGAAGGTAATAATTACTTGCTCCCTCGACGACGGGGGTGTGTAACTGACATGGGATGATATTTATCGGAGGTGCGTAGAGTTTTATCGCGGTCGGGTTAACCGGTGATAATAGGCTTCATCTCGGTGTGCGGATTTGTCCGCAACCGCAAATACACCGACAAGCGGCCAAGTGGTCGAACCCCATCGAAATAACAATAAATCCTTTGCCAACTTCTTCGTACGCAGCTCGGGCTTTTCGATCTTTTAACTTTCTTTCATTCCAAAGGATAAAGTAAGATTCTTCTTGTAATCAATATTTATATTTTTTCGTAGAAGATGATTTTAACATCCGGTGGAAAAAGGAAAATATCTATTAGGTTTGTTTTCAGGCAGCGACAATAAAATTTTACAGCTAGCTCAAAAATAGAATATAAATTTTTAAGTTTCTTTTCTTTGCCGGCAGTTGAAATTTTGTGGCAGTTCGGGAAGAGTACAAAGATGAAGTGATAACCGCACCTATGGGACTCGTCGCTGCGCGGATTTGACGATTCCGATCGCGAACGCTCGCAGGAACTTTTCACTGCGACGGCATCAATAAGCGCGCCACGAACTTGGCGCAACTCGCCCAAACATGACTCGCAGCCTCCGCGCGTAATAACATCATTCATTTCGTTAGCCTTTTTCCCGATGAGAGACCTCATCCACGTCGCAAACGAAATAACGGATGGAAATTTTGATCGTGCATCGCGCACGACTTAAAGAAGGCGAGCTAACAAGCGAAGGCAGCCAGCACAATCAAGAGAGCAAGCAATATGTGATATATAGGCAGCCAAATACACACAACGCATACACAGAGTGGTGGAAGGAAGGAACTAAGGAACTAAGGAAAATGAATGGAAATTCCGTTTAGGCTCCGTTTCGGGATATTTTGGGATACTGGATACATTTTGCGGGCTGGCGGCGCAGAGGTCGCGGCAGTGCGACCGCTGCCGCCGCCGCCGGCGTCATTGTCATGCAGCACGTCGAACGCGATGAAACGTTGTCGGACTGCGCAAAGGCCAAGGATGCGGGAGGGCGCCTCCCAGAAGAAAACCATCCACATTCACGATCCGCGTGCAAACACATCCGCATTTACATCTACATTCCGGTGGCGGCGGCGGCGATGGCGGCGCTACACCAGGTTCCACGTAGCACATTCAACATTCCGTTAGGCGCATATTCGACTAAGCGAATTGAAGGAAATGAATATACGTCGGCCCGTCGGCGGCGACGTCAGTGCTCAAAAGACTGCCAAAGAGTTTACCTCGTCGTGCAGCACGTAGAAACAATCATATAGCTGTCACCTGCCTTATAAACATATCCTCACGCAAATGGACGCGTCCCCTGAGCTATTTTCATATGTAGACAACCCAATATACGTGATGTCAACGCGCCTACTATTAAAGAGTGGCGTTAAACACTTTGAAAAGTCTTTAACCCAGAGCGAAAAAATGAAGATGTGATGAAATGAAGGAATGCAAAAAGGAGCGGAAAAAAGAGCGCAGAACTCGGGAAATGTAGTGAAACTTCCTCCCCTAATGCTTCCTTCCTTCCTTCGATATTAATTTTTTCGCGTCGCATGTAGAACAGCGTCTCCGGACGCTTGTGGTGTGCATTGGGTTGCCGAGGATGCGCCGCACACGATGTTTTCGCATTATGGGCGCAAAGTTGGATCGTAAAGTTTCGTAAGTTTATGTTTTCTAGATGCGCGCAAATCCAAACTCCGACCGGGTGCTTTCAATTCGTCCTCATCAGAGAGTTCATACGCATTACGCCGAGTTGCGGTGCGTGAACTCGCAGATAATCGACAGAATTAAGCGGCGCGGCGCACATTTTATTTTATTGACAATTAAACTGTCCTTGGTCATTCATTCAGCAGCGGCCAAAGACCGAAACTTACCATTTGTTGAGCCCGATGAGTTTGCCGCACGCGTCACTCTCACGTGCAGGTTGACCATGAAGAAGGCGACCAGCAGCTGCCACAGGACCATCGTCCGAAACTTTCGAACTTTCATCGCTTGACGATAACGCAGTTTGGAAACGTCTTCAAACTTTGATTAAATATTGAAAACTTAAATAAGTAACTTAAATAGGTGCCCAACGTCCTTTCGGTAAAATGATTTATTTTTTACTTGTTGGTTCGAATAGTTCGAGGAGTTTGGTTAGGTTTTGTCCGAGTTCGCGTGTGGCGTAAAGTTTGCGCGCGAAATGCGGCGCGCGAGTCTGGAGCGTTCGTGGTCGTCGCCGGCGTCGCGTCGACGGTGCACTGAAGGCGCGCGCGAGTGCGTCGCGATGCCAGGCCCGCAGCGCCGCGGCCACCCTCACCTTCACTCATGCGCGACGCTGCCCCCGACCTGCGCGCCTACGCCAATGGCGAACCGCAAGCCGGCCGCCGGAAAACCAATGGGAAAATCAAAAGACGCTGCATGGGTGGGATCACGACGGCCACCCCGCACGTAAGATGTGTAATTAGAATCCCACCCGCGCCTACCTGACACACTCTTTCACAACCTTCAAAAAAGCCTCCCACACAAAAACCATGCTTCAAAAAATTCCAATAATTAATTATAACGAAGAAAAATTCAAAGCAATTCCGGTTGGGCGATTGATGCAATCACACACTTAGAGCCATCAAACATTGTTGGAACCATTTGAATTTCTCGCCATGATTTTTACTTCCGAAAAAAAGGATTTAAAAATAATTCTCAATTTAAATTGCTAAGGAGACTTGGAGTCAAGAATGTAACCATATAAAAATCACGGCGGGAAATTCAAATGGTTTCAACCATTCTTGATGATGTGCAATTGCATCAAATCACCACCTGGAATTGCGTCATGCATGATACATATTATTAATCAAGATTATTCAAATTGAGCATGACTTAATCCAAACACGTAATCCACTGATGATAATCACATCCTACTCTGTCATCACCTAGACCTAGAATACTCAGTCACCCCGTAACAACACAGTATGACTATTTGGAGCTTGTGACCAAGACAATATTTTCCCACCCCAGATCAAAAAGATAATATTTTTGTGGGTTCCGTGGTTTCCGGTTCGTGCCACTCCCTAGAGGACCGTCCAGAGATGATCTGTCAGCGAACGTCAAGTTCCATCCGAGAGGATGCAACAGCACTGTCAACTCTTATTTCACACTCGGCTCGCACTTCCTGCGCGATTCTTATTCCATTTCAAGCCACGCTCCAACCCACCCCTTATCAGCATAAAGGTACGACTGCGACTTGAATATCATCACCGCCTCGGTGGGGAAACAATGCACAACGTCGAAATGTCGAAATGTCCAAGTCTTAAATCCAATTTCAATTTCGTTGTGTAACTTGGAGATTCTCTGACTGGGAGGTGTTGCATCACAATGCTTACCACTGTAAGTAGTTGCTCCTAGCGATTTTTTTATACACTTCGATGACATCAGTTTTGTGCGGAAACTTTTTGTTTTCAACGGAACTGTGAAGAAGAGATTGCAGTCCAGGTCAGAGCTATTGGGTTGTCATGTCACGTTAAAACTGACAAATCGATCCAGCGGCAGTGCTTCCAAAATTCACCGAGTTGCAGACTCCACTGGTTTTCTGCAACAGCAGCTCCTCCAAAGGGCGCTAACTTAATTTGCTCCCTAGGACTGCTTCTAACGTCCACAACCTCACTTACATTAATATCTATTGCTTCTTACTCGTTATATCACTTTTCCCGGAGTGTCAACGCCGCCCGTCTTTGAATATGCAACTTTTGGTAGATCGGTAGACTTATCGTGAAGTTCTTCAAAGTGTTCGGCAGCAGGGTGGTAGAAGCACAAATTGATATAAATGTCTCCAATGTCCGCTGATGCCCGTGCCTTTTGTGTCCCCTTTTGTGTGTGGTGCGTTTAGTTCCAGCCCCTGTGTGTGCGTTAATTTATCGCCGCATCACCGTGTGGCAAATGGAAAACAAAAAGAGGACGCCCCACACACCGCAATGCCGCCGAAGAGGAGTGGGGGGGCGAACGAGTTCCCGCCTGGAGGACAAACATCAAAACAACTAAATTCGTGCTTGTTAACTTTGCCGCTGCAACGCGAAAACATGACGGCGCGACGAAAAATACACCACTATCTCACGATTCCGGAGATAGCTCCCAATTCGAATGCGAGCGAATGCCAAATATGGTAGTAAAATATATCGGTCGTTACTACTTTGCAAAACTACTAATAACGCTTTCTGATTTGATACCATCAATTCCCCTGCTGCGCCGGCCATCATAAATTAATGGCGGCGATAACAATAGGTTAGGTTTTTTTTTCGCATAAGCACAAAAAAAACAATTCCAAATTTCGCATAAATCTCAGCCATCGAATCTTCATTGTACATTGTGTGACAAGATGGGAAAGGGACACTTCTGTCGGAGTTTTTGGCGAGCCAAAGGAGAGTCCAAGAAAAATATTTATTAGCGCCACCTAGTGACGAATTCCTGAATTTCGCTAGGGCTATAAAAGTAGAAAATTGGCATTGTATTTTTAAATCTTCTTTCAATATCTGCACTGTGATCTGCACAAATTCCAATTTGGGGTATCATCCCATTCCCGCACAAGTACAGAAAAGTAAAATTTATCAGAATCAAATTGACGCCCGAAAATGGCGGCATTTAAGACATGTCATCAACCTTACATGTGTAAAGTCATATCTGCAGTATTTCTTTGTCGGGTTAAATACCTAAGAACAATAACCACCGATTGCGTGAAACTTGTTTTTGAAAACTTTCGAATATTTTCTTGTTTGTTTGCGCGTTTGTAACTTGAGATGCAGATTTCCATGCCACAAGGTGGTATTTTTATTGGAGCGCATTCCAAACCGCTTTCCCGGACATTTGTGAAAAGCCAGCGCAAGGAATCAAACAATTCGCCCAACAATTATAATACCCTTTGAGACTTCCAAAACAAAGCACAAACCACACAAAATGCGCCCAGTACGCCAAAGCATAAAATATGAAAGGCGCAAAATATGCGGAATATAGAAGATTTTCTGGCTTTTCAATGTTCGTCATTGCGAAACTTTGGATTGTTTCTTCTCCGCCTATAGTTGCGCATTTCAAGCGGAAAAACTTCCTTCGCAATTCGCCTTAAACATTCTTTTCTTCCCGATTAGTACACCTACCTGAAAAGTGCGCAAAATTAGGAATGTTCCTTTGCTGGAAATTCCAAGCATGAAAAAGTTGAGACTGTTTGATATTGCCTGAGAGGGCGATTTGGATTGGCTGCGGTAGCTGACTGGGGAGATATGTGCGCGTATTAACATTTTCTCATTTTCGCCGCTGACGTAAATCGAAATTGATCAAAAAAGCGGCGCGGCACCGATATGTGCGATTCCTGGAGTTTTTCCTGGCGGCGAAATTTCCTATGCTTGTTATGCATGACGTTAGTGTTTCGACGCCTCGTGAGGTATTCGACGAGGTAATATAATGCAAATGCAGCCGCCAGGAAAACCCTGCCCCGCCAACCGCGCCGACGAAGTGAGATCTTTGATAAGACGATTTTCCACCTTAGCTCCATTTTTTCACACTTCTTTTTATCCCTCCTCAGCCTCAGCAGTCAGCATGATAAAAATTACTGTGTATAAGCCTCTAAAATTATGCAAGTGTAGATTGGGTTGCCTACATTTGTTACTTTTAACGTTTTAACGGTTTTAACGACTTTTCAAAACACATTTTCGATTCACATTGGTAAACATAGAAAGAAGAACACGGACACACGGAGCAAGTAAAAGTTAACTAGTTAACACTACGTTGAGTCGTTTGGGTGTGATCCAATATAAAATAAATTTCCAACTTAACAAGGTGCACATGCCGGGGAATATATTAAAAAGTAATTGAATTCCGGTTTTCGGATTTTCTGATTTCTCGGCGTTCGGGAGGATGGGAAGTCTGCCGTGTGCATCGTGAGCGAGCAAGATGCCGAACTATTTGTTTCATTAGTTGGCTCTTGGCTGGTGATGGCGTCTCGCGAGCACGCGCCTCATAACCGCGCAGATGTTCCGAGCACAACAATCGCATATTAAGCAAACACCCAAGGAGTTTTCCAACTCTTCGCCGTGCCGCAGCATCATTGAAATAATAAACACTTGTATGCCGTTGAGAATGGTGATGGAATGCGCGCATCGCACATTTGGTCATGTTGGGTGCGGTACGAAATCAATCAACCTGACCGACGTCAGGCGTCGCGTCGAGCGGAGAAAATAAACTTTAATCGGCGAGTTTAGCGCTGAAACTTTCCACACTCTCCAGGCTTCACCCGCGTTCAAATAAGAACAAAACCTGGGGAGAAAAGAAGTCCGAAATTCGTAGATTTCTGTACTATTGGGAGTTGTCTTGGACGCGGACTTGAAGTTGACTTCTTTTCTAAAGATCCCCAGTCTATTGACGCCTGTGACTTCGTGCCGATTTTCCTTCGTTAGCGCCTTAGCATTCGGCGCAAAAGTTGCGAGCGCCGATTGAATACCGCAATTGGCGGCTGTTTTGTAAACTGGCCACGTGTCACGCACGATAATCATCCACAGCTTCAAATTAAATGAAAATGCCGAAAACTTTTATTACTATAAGGAACCTAAAACTTTTCTTCGCGATGATTCTAAAATACTAGCCATAAATAAATAGGTGAAATATTTCTATGAACCTTCCCGAGTGGAAATATTTCAACGGATATGGGAGTAATGCATTGATCAAATAAACCAGAACCAACAGTCTAAATTTAACATCGCTTGTGAGACACAAAGCTCCAAAGCTCAGCTTTTCATCATCACTTGTGTCAGCCTTCAGGCATATGCATCACGCATGACATGCCACGGTGGTAATAGACGTGTGGAACTAATGCCTAAAACCGCTTCAATCTTTTACTGCTGCTATAGATCTTAGATATGCAGTAATTTTGAAATTCTGTGATCTGTGAAGTTGAACAAGGACGTCCTTTCAATTTACTCAATTTATTAGAAGATTCCATGAGATGTAAAGCTGTTGGTGAGTTGGTGTTTACTGAAGATTAAAATATTCCTCAATGTGTACTTTGGGTTACATAAATTCCTATTTACACAAAATGGAGGCAAATTATAACACTGAACACTGAGAACACCAGAGACACCAAGAAACATCATGATTAACATTTCGAAATAAAATGTTCACGAATTTATGACTGATGTTTGCTTGTGTCTTGCGTCCTGCGTGTTTCTATGGCAGTGGCAGCTAACAAGAAAGGTAAACACCTGGTACGTGCAGGTTGCGCAATGTTTGGCGTGCAGCTGGTGTAAAATTCTGCGAGCGACTGAAATACTTTGCTGTTAGCTGGAGAGGCAGATTGCATGCACTGTTTGCAGCGAGGGCGGCGGCGGCGGCGACTATTTTATAACGTAACTAATTGTTGCGGGTAATTATGGTTTGCGCGCGGGGTTCTAATTACGCGCTCGCGGTTTATATATTCAGCCGGCGTGTGAGGCATCCGTGCTCGTGCCCATAACACCGCCCCCGGCGTCAGCACCCCCAGAATTTTCGGCGCAGAATGCTCCGACGTCCTGGCTGCAAGAAGAAACATGAACAATACACCACATTGTGTCATTCCACCAAATTCTTCCTCGCACGAGTTACCCTAAGCATGACGAAGACTAAAATGTGAAAACAAAATGGCCGCAGCAATCATAACCTTAAACTTTGCACTTTGGCGCATTTTTTTTTGTGTTTTGTTCGGGCTATAACATTTTAATTCATTCAATAGTTTGTTTGAAAAGTGTGAATTTCGATTATATGTTGTTGGATACTTGGATATGGACATGGTGAGGACTCCAAGGACTGGAAGAGAGCGCGACGTGTGCTTCTTGCATCGCGCACGCCGGCTGCATATCAAAGAGTCCTGCGTCCTGTGACGCGATGATCAAACGCGCGGCGAAGCAGTACACACATAATAAAGCTTGGGAGTCCTTGCGACACATGACACACGGGACGCAGGCACGAAACACAAAATGCTCCAAAAGTATAGGCGATCTGCGCATGCGCATCAAAAAAGTTCACAATCGATTCCGCTTAAATTGAGTATTGAGACGATTGTGTACTTTTTTGATGCGCATGCGTAGGGTTTCACAAATTCAAGAATATTGGTCTTGAACCTAATTCTTGATCTTGTCTTGAAAGAAAGTAAGAAATATATATTATTTTTGTCTTGTCTTGAGCTTTGAATCTTGTCTTGAAGTAAAAAATCTTGATCTTACATCTTGATCTTGATCTTGAAAATGAAAATGTTTAAACGCCAAGAATTCAAGAAATCAATCTTTCGATCTGGATCTTGCAAAATCTTGACATAACTGATCTCGATGTCTCCAAGAAATAATTTGTCACTTCTTTTCTTGATCTCGACAGAAGAATCTTGGATTAGGGTAAACTCCAACCCTACAGACTTGAACATTGATCATAAGTATAATGCCTGATCTTGTCTTTAAAAAAAACCCCGAAATATATTTTATTCTTGTGGTGGTATATTCTTCAGTTTTTCAATCTTGTCTTGAAGTAAACAATCTTGAAAACAATTTTGACCTAGAAAATTCGATCTTGATCTTGCAAAATCTTGACATTACCTAAGAAATAATTTGTCACTTCTTGTCTGGATCTCGACAGAAAAATCTTGAAAAAATCTTGAAGTTCGAATTCTCCTGAAACCCTAAAAGTAAGTAATAAATCAAATGTAATGAGCTAGATTATTAATTATTACCACCGAATATGGCAGGCGGTAAATAGTCTTTTAAAATCCAAGGGCTTTAAGGAAATGATTCCTTATCTCCAATAATAGGTGGCGCCAATGGCAGCTCAAACTCTTCTACGAAGAAAACACTAGCTATCGAGAAGAATTTAGTTTCGTTCGTAAAAATACAACTGGAAGTATTTTTACGTTCCACTTACTTTACAGTTTCTAAAATGTAACTGCTCTAACTGCTTCAGTTTGATATATGGGATATGTGGTATGTGGGAAGATCCTTTGGCGGAGTGTAATTCAATATGGACGCTCGAGTCGATCCGCAGCGGGCATATTTTATATAAACGCCAACGTGTACCGCATCGTTTAGCAGCACTACTAGGTAATCCACCCATGGCCCGAAATAAATTCAATCAATTTGATACTGCAGTTGATAATTCGCGAAAGCGCTCCGCACGTGCTCAGAAACGCCAAACCGCGACTAATATTTTATTACGCTAGCGTCTTCCATCCCTCCACCTCCACACGAGACTATCCGTTGACATGTTGAGTGCTAATTCGCAAATTGATAAATTGATCGTTGGCGTAAGGTGAGCGGCGCATCCGGCGATTGTTTCACCCTCCTCATTAGGCAAAGCGTCCGGTCTGTTGATGGCATGATAAACACCGAGGAGGACCGAGACGACGTTCGGACATTAGACGTCTCCATTAATTTAAATTAACTGCCGGGGCTTTTGTGCGCGCCATTTTTCGGCTTGGTGAGGCAGGCACCTTTTGGCACGCAGTGATGATGATGATGATCGTCATCGTTGGCGGCACCTTTGTTTTCGTGCAAATATAATTGGCTTACGTTGCTCCAGGGGGTTCATAAACAGGGCATACCGAATACATTTGCACAAGTGAACAATGCACCGCAACAATTACCGCATTTGCGGCATTAATCACGGCGAAAGTCGACCAGGGCGCCACAAAACACGGTTGGTGAGACTAATGTCGTTCTTTTCGCTAATATCGTGTCGATAAATCATTTTTGCACAATGGAATGGCAATTATTCAATTTAATGATGAGAAATTGATTGCTGATTGCTTCTGCTCCTCAAATAATTCATCAAACCAGAAGTATACATGTTTCTTGTATCACCTGGTATGTACGGCATTAAATTCTAGATCTGTAACATTAAACAGAACGAAAATCCGTTGATTGGTTTAAGAGAAATCAATGAATTCGTTTTTTTTTTTGTAGTTCAAAGTTGTTTTCGACCTGAACGTAGGCCACCCAATATACATAAGCTATGCGAGTGGTGGCTTAGTTAGTTATTATTGGGGAACACTGGAAAATGCATTCAAAATCGATGTTTATCCAAGAAAGAGAGCGCACACGCGACATTTTTGGTAAACGGTGCGAATTTTGAGCAAATCGAACGCATGCGGCAACAATTAATAATTATAATTGAAATGATAATAATGATAATGGCCGGACGGGCCACAAAGCGTAAATCGCTGCCGCAGACTGTTCCCGTTTGTACAATGTTTCGCGCCTCGGGAATCGGGCCGATTTGATTCTGCCGCATGCCGAATTGTGGGTTCGGTTCCCGGTTCGTGTGATCGCTTCCCGCCGCCGCCACTGCCGCCAAATGCGAAAGGTGCAATCGCGCGAATCGGAGCACATCATTAATTCTCATAAATTCAATCGTTCACTGTTAATTGAAATTCCAAAATGTGATTGCGTTCCCAGTTTTCGCGCCTGTGCTCGTTTTTCCGCCCACGAACACGCTCACGAGCTAGGCAACCAGCCGCACAAACAAAGAGAAACGAACGGCACCGGAAATCCGATTAATCTTCCAAAAATCAATTTAATTTATTTAGTACGTCACTAAAAGTTGGACAATATTTTAAGGTAACATTTAGAAAAGCCGGTTCTGTACAATCCTGCTTCTTTTGCACCGCTTGAAGCTTGCATACTTGTGGGGAATTTAAAGAACGGTCGGCGCGTAATTAAAATATTCTGCTTGGACGCGTCCCTGTCGTCTCACCGCCGCCCCCAGCAGCAATCCTGCGTCTGTCGGGGCGACTATCCTGCATTTGCAAAGCTTAAAGTCACACACAGATTCTCGATGTCTCGCGGCGACAGAAAAAGCGTGTTCTTTGCAGCGAGGCGAGAGGACTTCGTTTGTCGCCACTGCCGCCAAAAGCTGCACCACAAGCTTCACAAGCTTTCGTAAAATAAATGTTTGATTCGAACTGAATCGTACCGGATCGTTTGTTTTGCATTTCCAGCTCCAGTTCTTCTTTAATCTGCAATATTTGAAATGAGCTACATCCAAAGTTGGCTTAAATCAGTTTTCTTGACGTGGCAATAGATTTGCGTGTTTTTAGATTTTATGGAAGGGCCGTACCTCGATTACACAGTCAAGACGCGCCGCCACCGCGTTCAAGCGGAAGAAAACTAATGACGCGAACAAGTTTAATTTCAGCCAAAGATTTCCCGACTATAAATCTAATTCAATTGGGTGTAGTTGCGCCAGAGATGCTCGCACCCACTTCTGGCCCCGCACTTTGCGGGCCACCCCTCTCACGTAACGCCATCAGCGCCATCTTCAAAGCTTGATGCTGCGCCGCGCCACGTTGAGCACAAACAAATGTCTGTTTTCATCTGTTTCGCGCGCGTGAACTATTTCCAGGATGAAAACTTCGTCCTCGCCAATCCCCTATAATGTCTGAGCGTTGGGGCTGAGTGTAGTGGCGGGAAAGAAAACTTTGTTTGATGTAAATTTGATTTCTTATTAACGTCGACACGCCGCAGAGACAAAACAGACGCACTATCGCGATAGGACTGACGCGGCGGCGGAGCAAGGACGAATGATACGACAGCGAATTTCATCCTTGACTCATGGGGTTTTGTGCTTCTTGGCGTTGCGCGCGCAAAAAAAGCGATAGGATAACCACGAAACGAGCAAAAAATAAATGCAAAACGTGAAAACCAAGGCGGGGGAGTAGAAAACGAAACCGTTGAGATATGCAACGCAACTAGACGAGTCGAGACATGGACGACGCGAAACGAAATGAAACTGATTTGAATGATTCGGGGCACATTCAGGCCATGAAATACACATTTCCGCTTGGTGCCATGTCAAAGCGTAAAAAATGTCCCCGCCGCTTAACATTCAACGCAGTCAGGCGCGTTCAACACGTTCGAAAATGACTGAAACACAAAACTTTCTCCTGGCACAATACATAAAACGGCTGCAAAGCATTTAAAACTTTATCTGGACCACATTCTGCATTTCAAAATGCGAGGAAAACATTAAAATTTAAGAATGCAATAAGCGAAGAGGCGAAAGTTGAAAGCAGAAAATTTTGGAGATTTTGGTATTGAGGGTGTTGTGAGTCTTTATGAAGAATGAAGATGGAAGAAAGGACTTTGCGATACAAAAGCGTTGGCGGCTACATGCGTGGATGCTGCGCCTCGCCCTCGTTCTCGCCCTCGATTCGTACCTGTTGATGTAGCGACATTTGCATATAAACATGGAAATTCCATTAGGCTTTGCTGGTTGCGAAGGGTGCGAATCGAAAAATCCCATCGTGCATGATATCGAGCAAGCGGCTTACACCGCTGGATTAGTCTAGCTTTTGATTGCTCATGGCCACACGCAATGCAGTCAACCAGTTTCAATTCTTTGATTTCGAAATCGAAAAAAAATTACAAAAAACTCGAAAAATCCAATGAAAATGTTTAGATCATTTCTTTTGTGCTCAGCATCAAGAAGAACAGGGACAGATTTAATATCATTCAAATTCATGGGTCGACTTGAACGGCAGTTACAGTGACATTCGCATTCAAAGGACGGGACGAGACGAGGGTGGCCAATAAAATAAAAAATCATGATATTTTCATTACATTTGTACAGTTTTACAAGCCTTCCTCGCCGAATTTAATAACAATAAAATCCGGAGTGAAAGCTGGGATTTTCTTAAACTTTGCGCTCACATCCGCATCCGCAGTATATGTGAACATTCGAAAGTGCTTTATGCTCCGGGTGGTTAATTAAAGAAAGTCGCGGCAATCGCGCGCACGTAGATACTCGTAATTAAACGCGTTCGAGATAACATCTCGCCGCCAATAATATCTTACCGATTCTACAAACCTACTGCAAGAAGTCCTTTGCAAGTGTGGCGTCTGGGGACATCTTGCTGGGTGGTAATACTGGTAATATAGTTAGCGGCGTTTTACGTTTTTCCTTTGGCAGGGGCAGCGGGCAAGATAAACGCGTATCTGAAACGACGCCACGTCTCAACGTCCCAGTCGGTCGTCTTGCTCTTGTCTGATTTTTAAATAAAGTTAATGACGAGGAACCGTTAGTCCTTGCTCCGTGCAAGGGCTCCATCTCCGGAAAATTTGCTTTCGGCTATTTAAAAGTTTCCGCTAATCTTGCGCCAGATATCTCTGGACGTAGGATGGGGTGGGGTGGGCGATGGCAGGGGGACTTTTCGAAAGTAATAAAAATCTCGCGAGCAGAAATGAGAATTATCCTAAGTGATCGCCGCGCCAGCCGCGGGGCAGCTCCTTGAAATTTAAACCGAGCCAGACTTGAGTCCCCATACCCCAAGACCAATGGGTGGCGGCAAAAGGGGTTAATTTAAATTCTTGTTATCAATAATTGCAATAGTCATCTTCTGAAATTTTAATAGTAGACATTCGAACAGCAGTCACAACTCTCAAATTCTTATAATTTGCTTCATTATAGTCTTCTTTAGGCATTTATAGATGTACAGGGTAATCCACGATCACGTCAAAAAGATTTGATGCTATATCAAAGCACTTTTTTGTCACTTTGATTTTGGTCAAGGTATTTGTACGATTTTAAGCATATTCTCTTGTTTTTCTGACAAAAAAATTCCATTACTAGAATGCCCATAGATGATAATCATGAAATACTGTTCTTAACATTGAAAGGTAACGTATTGTCTTGGTTGACCAAAGATGTGTTCCCATGATACGAAATTATATATAATTCGAAATAGATTACCTTATCATTTCAGCGAAAGCGAACATTTCCTAAATGGTGCTTCTTCTTTCAGCAGGTCAACTGTTAGAATATCCTAAATAATCATAAGTTTTATAAATCTACATATCCTTTCATCGTGCAATGAAATGTCTGAAAATACTGGCTTTCCGGCAATCAAGACAAAGACAGTTAAACCATATCATTGATCAACATATTTACATTATTAAGTAAAAGGTCATAGAAATCAAATAAAACTAATTTCCAATTTAATAGTATTTTTTAGTTTTTGGCAAATTGTAAATAATACCTTCATGACCGTTCACTTTTTGATGACCCTCATCGGAAGTATTAATCTAATGATAGTGACCATTATGATCGTGAGTATCTCAGTCTAGAATAACAACAAAAAACGAAAATAAAAACATAGAGCAGCATATTATTCATTTCAGGCGTTTCAATTATTAATTGTAGCCATGTTATTCTGGTATATTCTATTGATATTCTTGACCCTTAGAATGGTTATTTGTATGGAAAATTGCGTAATGTTTCTCAGCAATACCAAGCTTAACAATACAAGTAAAACTTTTACTGTTTTTCAGAGTGTTTTGCTTCGTGAAACCACATTTTATGAAATATGTTGGGATGAAAAACTTATCAGCTTTTTTATTGGTTTCAGATGTGCAGGATTGCATATTCAGTCGTAACGCTGTATAGAGAACTGCATGGATATCATAATTGAAAACCCCTTTATATGATCACAATTGTGATTATGTATGAATTTTGCGATTAAGATACAAAAAAAAACTCATTTACGATTTGGTAATGTTTCGAAATGTGAGCAATAATGATAATTGAGTTAAGCAAGCACATCAAGACCATGTTGTCGTTATTTCTCTCTACATCTATTTTCTTTTGACATTATCGATTCCCAACACTAGAAGTTACTAGGTCCTTTCCGAAATTTCTAACAGATACACTTATTTTAAGATTCTTTGATTATTTTGTTCGCTAATGCATCTGCATCATTAATATGAATACATAAATATTGCATAATATTATTCTTCGATTATTCGGCCATTAAGTCGTCGACAACAATTAGGAACACATTATCTTTTAGAAACATTGGTACCTACCCAAAATACAAAACAGAAGCATTTCAACAATCAATGGTCAACTGTTAACACTACCTCAGGCTTAGTCCAAAATGGCTACGTCTATCACAAATTACTTAACACTCAAATCCTTACCAGCCTTTAAAGATGTTCCCTTCGAGAGTGTTTGCCTAGCTGGTGCAATAGTACGACACGTTTTCTGCAGCGAAGGAAAATACCTCAAACGCATCATATTTTTCTTTAACTATATCAATTCATTTTTCTTACTCTTTGGATTACTTGGAAATATTTTCAAAGTAATAGGTAAGTACTTACTTTACAGTGCTTTAAAAGTTGGTTAACAAAACTAATTTTAGTTATAGACAGAAAAAGATTTACAGAATATTCAACAAGCATAGCAATCATTTTGACCTTCTTCCTTGGACAGATCTTTATGATTATCATTGATAGGAGGAAGCAGGAAGGTTTGAAGGTTTTTAAACTATTAGAAAGATCGCCTTTTCTGAGCTTCACCAACGATATTATTAGACAACACATGGTTAAATATAATCGATTGATTGCTTGTTTATCCGGACCTGCGTTCATTACCATGACTGTAATATTCGTTGTCGAGGTCCTCAAGCACTTCATGGATAGCACACCAGAACCAATAATATCCTTTGTAACAAGTCATCCAATCTTTTCTAACATGTTTTATTCTTATTTTCTGATTTTAGTATTATTATGTAAATATTCAAGATCCGCTTCTTGGTATTTTCATTCACTTTCTAATGTACATTGAATATATTTATATAGTTATATCACTTACCACTGTTATGATGATGCTTTATCGTGTTGTATATTACGTTGATATTAACTGCCGAGAAATAGTAAAGTCATTGAGAGTCCTAAAATATCTGGTTTTCAAGAAAATTAGACGAAGGACGTTGAATATAACTATCGAGCATCATATTTATCTTATCAAGTGAGTGATAATAGAAAGATGCAAAAAATAGTAATTTTAAAATGCAATCATCATTTTGTTCATAGTTTATGGGATACTGTGAATGACATGTACATGGATGCAATATTTATGGGGACACTAATCTCAGGTCTTAACCTTGGTCTAATGGTGGTGACAATAATGATTGTGAGCATATCTAATCGATAAAATAATAAACAATTCAGCTACAAGAAAATAGAACAATGCCAAGCCTAATTATATTTTTTGTAGGAGTTTCAAATATTTATTGTTGGATTGATGTTCATTTATCTGGTAACGATCTTAGAGGTCCTTTATTTGGCCGCTCGTTTAGAAAACAGCGTAATATTTACTTATGATTTTAAAAACTGGGATATGTTTAGTATATCTTAAATCTTTCTTCAGAGTATACTTTTACATGATGCCACCTTCTATGAATTATATTGGGATGGTGATAATGCATTCGCTAAAGACATGAAATTTATGAATTTTCGATCGCAAAAGGGTTATCACATTGCTTTGAGTAAATCGAAATTTATTACAGCAGAATGGGCGTTTAACGTGTGTAACCAGTTCTAAGACCATTTTCAGGATTTTTAAAATTATATCTTTTATTTTAGATGTTCAGGGTGTCATACTCTATAGTTTCTTTGTATAGACTATGCGTTGAATCTGAATGGATATCCTAATATTTGAAAGTATAGATTGGAAGTAAAAGATGAGTAAAATTCGTAGGAAACAAATTGCTGCATTCTGTGGATCGAATTGGTTTTATATAACGAGTGAAGATTTTAAATTAAAATTTGGTATCAATTAACTGTTCTCTTAGGGTAAGTGCACAAGACAAATTTACATTCAATGTATAGAGTTTATAATATCTGGAGACACCAAAACGAGCGCGTAGTCGTGAAGTTGGAGGGGCAGATAGTGTAAGAGATATAAGCAAAAAATTGGTGATTGGTCGGACTAATTCCCACCAAGATCTGGATTGCATTTTTTACTTTGTTGATAGTATCTCTTTGACTTACTAAAAGTCTAGAAAAATCTATGCATGCAAAATGCGTTCTTTTCTTGCACAAAGTTTCAAACGGAGAAACACATTCGTTTCCCGGCGCCTCCACGAACATTTTCATTCGTTTTTTTGATCACGAATGTCCAATGGCGTTAATTTTCAAATCGAGACATATGCTATAATTTTTTCCTGGTCATAATCTATCATAGTATCATGATTCATCTTTATCAGACTAAAACTGTGGATTTGACGAGGTGGACAAACATACATACGAACATACAAAGATATAAACATATGTTGCATTTTATTTACAAGATAGTTCATTTAAGGTTGCACACAGAAAAGGAGATTATTCTTCCAATTTAGAGTTTAAAATGTTGTACAATTATGGGCCGTTTGACCTTAGTTTTTTTTTAAGATATCGCTTCTTCTAGGTTTTTCAATCAACAACGCGATTATTTTTACTAAACTCTAAATTGGAAGAATAATCTCCTTTTCTGTGTGCAACCTTAAATGAAC
>JARJDQ010006859.1:0-13002 GCA_030264215.1 Geostiba sp. GC000077 | reverse complement strand
TGCTTCTATTAGCATTTTTATTGCGATTTTTTTTACTAAACGCCCAATGACTCAAAAATCTGAACAACCATAATTATGAAATTAGCATCAGCTATATTTCACAGTACATTTAAGATGCAATAGCAATCAAATACATACCGGTCTTTTGCAAGAAAAACAAAAATTTACTTCGAAAAAATAATTGGCAATTTTCAATGAGCTATAACTCATAACCTTATATAATTGAAAAATATAATTTTCATAGTGGTAAGTTGAAATATTTAATGTCCTCTCCAGCGATGCCATTGCATGTTTAAAATGTTAACAAATTCATTACATAATCAACAAATGTATCACAGAAAACACGTATGTAAGGTGAAAATGTTTGTGAAGGCGCCGAAAGACAAATGTGTTTCCCCTTCTGAAACATTGTGCAAGAAAAAACGCTTTATGCATGCTTAGATTTTTCTAGATTTAAAGTATGTCAAAAAGGTCGCATCAACAAATTGAAAAATTCAAACCCCATCTTTGAGGGAATTAGTCCGACCTAAAAACCTATTTCTCCTGCACTATAAGGATTACACCTAGGTTTTTTAAAATTTTTTCTTCTAAAATTGCTTTTTTACGAATGCAAGTCAGTCGATATTCTTCACATTACGAACATAGCAGAGGCGCAGTTGAGGGATGAAAGCACGCAAAGTATAACGAGTCCATCCATCATCGATTCATGTTCTTCGCGTTCTTCCTGCCAGCCGTGGCAGTCCTGCGAGTGCTTGAATCATTTTCTACCTGTTCAACCAGCTCCAACATGTTCATTCCATGAGCGCACCTCGCACCACCTTTCGCATATATCATCTCAACTGCTGAGCGTCGCACAGCACGCTGCTGATAAGCACACACTCTACTTACCATAATAATACCACATGTATCAAGAAATATATATCCACTCCAACATACTTTACATTTATATATTTAGCTTTTTAAATGATTTTTTATGCATGCTTTTGAATATTACAAAGCTTTCAGGAATTCACAATAATCTGGTACCCCTAAGCGCAAGTAGGTCGTAAAATAATAATCAAAAATTGAGGGCTAAAATGAAGAAATAAACAAAATCGATTTATATCGCCAATGTAATGCTCTACATAGTGTAAAGTGATTGCAACAGAGAGTTCTGGTAAATAGTTTCCAAAGTCTGGCCCTTGCCGTTGCCCTAGTTATCGGATGTTGGGGTAGCATTATAAGCTTCAAAGGGCGCTGCAACTGGTCGCCGAGCACGTTTTCGTTCGGCTTCTCTGGCGCTGACAATCCTGCATGCTTCAATGCACTTATACATAATACATAAATGATACTAATTGTATAAATTGTACAAATGGTGCAAATGCACAAAGCAGAAATATAATTACAGAAGCAATCATGGAAACATGGAAAATATTATAGGTACAAATATTACCGCAATATTGAGTAATATGGAAATTAAAGAGAATGTACGATGGAGGATAATACATGCAAAACTCGAAAAAACAGAATAATTTATTTTGATTTTTTATCATACAATTAATTATTGTAGAACATAACATATTTAACATCAGAGTTAATAAAAGATTTTAAAAATAAACAATTCCCATGTTCAGGTAGGAATATAAAAATTCGCTTTAATTATGCCATTTGGGAGAATGAGGTTTATTTTCAGTATATTATTCTCCAATGAGACGAAATTAAAATGGAAATGTTGTCGAAAGGAAAGCAAATACAAATACAAAAAGAATGCTTCATTTCCATCTGAACGTGACATCGGCGCACGTGTAAATATCTTGTTGGAAATATTACCTTCATTAATATCTTCTTTTTTGGCATTTTCGTGTTTGCGTTTAAATCGTACAACGTTTAATGATAAAATAACATTTGTAATTAAAAAACAACATGCGCTATATTTTCCATAATAACATTCCCTTATTGTTGTTGTTTTCGGTTGTAGGTTTATTTTAATAGTACATGTACATTCATATCTTTGTATTACCTATCTATGTACAATATGCATTTGCAGGGTTGAAACTTCAATGCCCAGCAAATGTCTTCAAATTATCGTCCTGATTTTTTCCATGAACTATCAACATTAAAATTATATTATTCCCTTCAGGTTCAAAAACTCTGCTCATGTTCGTTATTTTGTCATTTCCTTTTTGTTCCATTCCTTATTCATGTCGTATTGATATTTACATTAATTTACAATATCTTTTTGCAGTTGTTGCGTATTTCACATCAGACCAATCCTTTCAATTTGTTCTTTGCCTGCAAGTTCTTTCGTAGTCCGTTTGTGAAATATATCTACGTATATAATTTGTAACTCTTCTCTTTCTTTACTGGATTTTACTATATTTCATATAAATGATATATCACTTTTTTATACATCACATTCACGAGTAGTATAAACTTTTATGCGTCGCACTGATGATGATGATGACGGTGGGCGGCGGTGGCATCATGTAATCAGGACGCTGGTCATCAGCGTCAGCAGGTTGAAGACGAAGCAGTTTGCCGGCGCAAACGCCGATCGTGAACTCGTGTTGGCGTGCTGCATTGCTGCTGGCTTTTCTTCTACAATGGACAAAACAACAAGTTCAAAATTTAATCGTTTTATGGAGGTACATATTTATAAGTAATGGGCGAATCAATGGGACGGAAGAATATTTTGAGGCTTTGAATGAGGGAAATTCCAGACGAAGGAGATAATGGTGAAATTTGCAATCGTTACGCTTCATTATTATTTCAAGGCAATAACGAACACTTTAATGGGTGCGATTTTGTTAATTACCGGCCTTGCGCCGTGCACGATGGCAGGCAGGAACTGAGCAGGAAGAAGAATGAATGGTTTTACGGCACGAGCACTTGCGACATTCTATAATGTGCTACGGTATAATTAATGTCACGTTTATAGTGTTAACTATTATTTTTAATTGCAGACACTAAAATTCTTTACGATAAGTTTATGTCTTCATTAGCACCGTTGGTGCAGTTAATATTCATCGCATTGATGAAGAAAAGTCAAACAATAAGAAAAGAGGTGAACTGCGGAAGACGTAAGATGTGGATAATAAAACTTTGATTTGCAAGCCTCCGTGTTCTGATTGGTTCGGGGTGAGAAGTGAGTTGACTTTAGAGTCGCTGCAGTTTAATGTCGCAAGTAAATGGCGGATTGTTAATGATCGCTGACGCGCGACGAGGGGCTTTTATGCTCTTGCCGATTGATCGAGTTTGCTGCACATTTTCGTTTATGACATAATTGAGTTGTAATCACCTTGTTTTTGCCGGAGTAATGTCGCTTGTTATTATAACGCCCAGCACCCCCACAACTCGCGATGAGGACGTTAAGTGAGCTGGCATTCACATTTTTCATACCGGCGCCTCCACCATCGCTTCCCGACCGCGCGACGTGCCAGTGGCACATGCGATCCGATTGTTAAGCGGGAACCAAAAATACCTACTCCACGCAGCACGCAAAATTATTGAATGTTTACTGTCGGACCCACCGGTGGTGAGTACTAATTTGCGACGTTCCACCAAACCATAACGTCGATAGAAATTAGCGTGGAGGCGTCGGGAAGAGTTTAAAATCAATTTTATGCTTTTGACTTATCTAGAGTGTGGTTAAACGATGTTGATATGGATGAAAGGTTTACCTGCAGTTGCGTTGAGCACATGTACATTGATCGAGGCCGGAATGGCGTTCGACGGGCTGCAGGTGTAATTGCCGTTGTGCGTTTTGTCGGCATCCTGCAGCAGGAGAATGCTGCTGCTGCGATCGGCGATCACCTGCACGCCCTGGTCGTAATTAATCATGCGCTGCTCGTGATACCAGAACACGTACGACGGCGGCTCCGTCGACTGCCGCAGGGTGCACACCAGCCGCAGCGAGGAGCCAGCGCGCAGGTGCAAGTCGGGCGCGCCAAGGATTTCCGCCGACGCTTCTGCAACCCCCAAATAAAACACACACAAATATTAACAACCTTAAGCAGTAACTTAAAATAATAACAATACAGCTGCATTTGAAGCTTTGACATTGTTGTGGCAAAATTGTACAAGCACGTTGTGAGTTCGAGAGGTCAAACAGGGTGGTAAATAACAAGGGTAAAGACGATGTGTCAGAAGCAGCACGCCGTTTAATTACGTCGACCACATAGTGACAGTCGTGACGTGGAGTTCATAACGCCGCCCGCGGACCGCCTGTCGGAACTTCCTTTGAGTTGGCGCCGCCCGCACCATCCATCCTAACACCGCCGCCACCATCCCCCTGTGTGCGGGATCACAACTACGGCGGACTGACTTCCTCTCATATCGCGTTATACCACAATGCTTTTGGTAGTATAGCGTACAATACGTCATTGTAAAGATATGTGCCGCCGTCTGATGTGAGGTTATCCGATGGTTTATCCTTTTATCCGCGCTCAAAGTTACACCCGGGTCAGTCACCATTCGCACACTGCGTGTGGCTTCTAATCTGGACGTTGAAGGACGAAGTCATGATGAGCTTTCACATGTGCAGTGTTACATTTTATTGCGTTTTTAATTAAGAAAATGACTTGCCCCCCTAGTAGTACAAGAGAAATAGACTTCTCGGTAGTATTAATTCCCAAAATGAATTTGTTAGTTCGATGATGGTACCTTTTGGACATACTAAAAGTCTAGAGAAATTTGAGCATGCAAAATGCGTTTTTTTTCATGCACAAAGTTTCATATGGAGAATCACGAATTTCTCTCGGCGCCTCCACCAACATTTTAAGAACGTGTTTGTGGTGATAACTTTGTTGATTGCGTTATGAATTTGTTAACATTTTATAGAAGCAATAGCATCGCAGGAAAGGGCATGAAATTTGTCAATTTTCTAGAATAAAAAATATTTCCAATTATGTAAGTTGTTGCTCATTGAACATTGTCAATTTTTTGAAAATTAATTTATGTTTTGCCAGCAAATGAGCGGTAAGTATTTGATTGTTGTTGCATCTTACCTGCATAGTGATATACTACATCAAATTAAAGGAAATTTCATGCTCTTTCCAAAGATGCTATTTTTATAATTGTGGTTTTTCTCAATTTGGAGTTATAGGGCGCTTAGTATAAAAAGTCACGATGTTGATAAAAAAAACTTAAAAGAAGAGATATCTTGAAAACTACTGTCAAACGACCTATGATTTTAGACTCTGAATTCGATGTAGAACAAACTCCATTTTTGTGTGCAACGAATTAAAAAATACAATCCCCATTTTTGTGGCAATTAGATATGCCAAACACGTATTTTCTCTGGAGTAGCGTCTCTGGTGTAGAAAACTAAAGGGTGGCTTTAAGTGTAATTGCACAATAAACTAACGCGATAATTACGCATGCTGTGTACAGGGAACGTAATTTGGCTTGTTTTGAGAGGGCTGCAACTGAAAAGTGCAGTATTTCATAACGGAGATTTACAATGTAATTAACAGACAATAAACATGTTTTGTGTTTTTACATGCTTTTTTATCCTCATCTTAGGAAATGGTAATATTTTACCGTTGATGATCGAACAAACATCGATGTTAGCAGTCCCTAGATGGCAAAGTGCAAATGGATGGCAGCTGCGAAGGCGCCGGGCACTCATGAGCCACCACTGAGGTAACCTGCCGCCTCTGGCCTCATCTCGGGCCTGCAGCACGGGCGATGGTGATTGCTTTCTCCGGGATGGTTCGCGCACCACCGGATGCACGCCAGAGTGAGGTAAATTGATTTCGGACGTGTAATGAACACGGTAAATATCAACATCACCGTGGAGGCGGCGGCGGCGGCGGCCATAGGGTCATCTCAACTTGAAGATTTAAAGCTCATCCCAGAATAGGAATAGTTACAAAAGACAAGGTTTTGTAAAATGTTAAAATTGATTTTAAACACACTGTATGTTCGGAGATAAAAAAACACCTTCGTTCGTACAATTGTGGTTCGAACTAAATTAGTTTGTTTTGCTTCCGTAAGGAGTTTGTGTCTTTAATTTCTTTTTGGGGCGACTTCTCTTGCTCCTTTTCTTAAGTTCAACTTCATTGCCACCCTTGCTGACGTTTTGTTTTGTTCTTTTCTGCAAGGGTTTTCGCAGTGTCGTCTTTCGACACAATGTACAGTGCACACATGGACTCAATTTGCCACCGTAAGATAGCAAACGTGTCAGCGATAAAGAAAGGGAGTGCGGGTGGAGGAAACGTCGCGACAGTCCGCTGTTAAATACCTGTGACTTTCAGCTCGAGGAAGATGCTCGTCGGCGGATGCGTGGAGACTTGGCACTCGTAGAGACCGGCGTCCGAGAATTGTACGTGCTTTATCAGCAGGCCCCAATTCTGCAAATGCCTGACGTGCTCGACCAAAAAGCGGTCGTCTGCGCTATACGTCGTCAGCCCCACCGTTAATAAGTGGTAATCGTGTTTGCGTATCCATGACACCTGCACAATAAAATCAAAGAATAAACAATTAGCGCAAGCAGAATATTTAGAAGCGTTTGTATTGATTTGGCCTCTAGTGTGGCTTAATGTCCAGGAAGTTGGTGCTTTCTGATGTCATTTGCGTCCGGCGCCTCCGCCACGCAAAGCTAATGTTTTTGTGTTTGTTCTCCGGTTTTTGGATTCGGATTGGGGCTTCAACATCAAGTTTCTTTTTCGCTCTATTTCTGTTTTTTTTTTCTGCAACGCCGCGTGCGTTCATTATCCTTTGGCCTTCTCTCCGGCTGTCAGGCTTTTTGCACCGGTTCGGCGCTGGGGCAAAATAACACCGCGCGGCGCACTTTGTTTCGCTGCGGAACAAAGGAAATTACGTCGAGCGTGTACAAATGCGGTTTCGCGCTGGATGCGTGCGCGCGTGTGTGTGTAAATCAAACGAAAAAGTCCACCCTGCCAACTGAGACTACGAGGGAAGCCTTATCGTAATATACGTCATTACGATTTGTACATTTTTCGAACGCCGCTGCACAGTAACAAACATCTACCGATTGCGGTTAATACAGATGTCTATGTCGTGCTTTCGAAAAAAAATGGACCTCAAAACTTGTGCCTCGGTGTGTATGAATAAAAGTCACAAAAAGCTCAGTGTATCGGAAAAGATCTAACGAAAAATTCGTCAAAAATCACACACATAATCCAAATGGACTTTCAAAGGAGACTTATAGGTGGAGGGCGTATTGCAGGACATCAAAAATAAAGGCAACAGATAATGTATTGTTTAGAGAATCATATAAAAATACGTTCGATTTTGTAATGTTTTAGGCGAAAGCACAAAACGTAAAATAACAGTTCGCTACGCTGAAAAAATAACAAGAGAATGAAGTAACATAATGTTTCCTTGATGGTTGCTCCCATTATGCCAGCGTTGGAAAAATCGATACAATCGGTAATTAATTTTCCAAACTTGGCATATGGCTAACGCGTGATATAATTGTTATTACAGCCACAAGGTTTTTAGAACAATTTTATGTTCTAAAATGGCCAAAGGTGTGTTTCTGTTTAAATGTCGAACAGAAGATAATGGCTAAAGAGATGGATTTCTTTTTGACGAGCTTGTTTCGGCAAACAAGCAAGGTATCCTTTTTTTGTGCGCGCGCCCTCTGAAATTACGTAAACATTTAGAAAAAGAGCAAGTCGGGCGCACAAAAAGTACATCTGACCTTTGGGGCGGCAGGGTGGGGAAGGTAATTTATGTACTCACCACGCCGGTGTTGAATTTCCTCACGACGCAGGGTAGGGTGGCCGTCCCGCCGATCTGTGCGACCACCACGGTGCAGTTGTCGGTGGCAAACACGTTCGCCGGCTTGCCGCCCCCGGCTGACGGGATTTTCGCCGCTGCGTTCTCTTTGCCTTTGTGCCGCGGCGGCGAGTCGTAGCTGCGCTTGCTCACGCCGTTGCGTCCAGCTGCACCTTCAAAGAGAAGAAGCGTAATACGTAAACTAAAATCAGGACATCCAAGACATATAATTTAAGGACTAAAACTTATGTTTGCTAAAATTGCTATTTTCTATTCCGTCCCTGCACCATGTCCTTATTCTGTTTTGTCCTCTTAACACTGCTCGTGGGAAATCGGTGAAAAATCGACAAGGCGATCCGGCGAAGCGAATTCATATTTTATTCAATGGAACTGACCGACATTCAATTTCGCAATGCACTTCGCCATTTGCGTAACAAAAGAGCAAGGTTCTCCTTTGCCACCGCCGCTGGCATATTCCTACTAGTATCCTGCGGTGACCGCGGTAGCGGCGAAACAACTCACGGAGCGTTCGAGCGCAGACGATGCCCACGTGCGAGATGAATTATTGCTCTGCGCTCCATAATCCGCCTCTGAGGCGTCTCTCCGGCCACCCGACTCGCCGTGGTCACTTAGGTATTATGCATTATTAAGTAGCCAACGGGTTCCGACAAGGAAATCCATTCGTCCTGCCCCTGAGATGGATTTATCAATATGGCAAGGATTCGCAGCGCAAAGCAGAGCAACACAAAAAAGGAAACGGGGGAAAAGTACATTAATCATTCGGAATGAGAATTAAAAATTAATGCCTTACAAATTGACAAAGCAAGCAAATTATAAGGATATTTTATTGTTTTAACTTTCATTGAAATGTGGAATTCAAATTTGCTACTTGCTTAAGGATTATCTAGATTTTTTTTTATCGCCAACATTAATTCCAGAATGAATAGTCTCTTCAATTCTCGAAGTACAGGAGAAAAAGGTTTTTAGGTGGAACTAATTCCCACAAAGACGGGGTTTGAATTTATTTAGTTTGTTGATAGTACCTTTTAGACACACTAAAAGTGTAGACAAATCTGAGCATGCAAAATGCGTTTTTTTCTTGCACAAAGTTTCAAATGGAGAAATATATTCTTCTCCGGCGCCTCCACCATCATTTTCATTTTACCGACGTGTTTTTGGAGATACATTTGTTGATTGCGTAATGAATTTATTAATATCTTGTACATGCAATAGCATCAAAAGAAAGGGCATGAAATTTCCCAACTTAAAACGATGAAAATTTTATTTCACAATTATATAAGTTTTCGAGTTATTGCTCATTGAAAATTGCCTATTATATTTTTTCAAATGTAATTTTTGTATCTTTTGACAAAGAGAGGCATGTATTTGATAGTTGTTGCATCTTACATGTACTGTAAATTATTTCAAATTAAAGGAAATTCACGTTCATCCCAATGATGCTAATTTAATAATTGTGGTTATTCTCATTTGTGAGTTATTGGGAATTTAGTCAAAACAATTGATGATAAAATAATCCTAAACGAAAAGCGATATCTTGGAAAATTTGATCAAACTTAATGCGATTCTTAATTAATTCTTAATTCTTCCAAATTGTTTGCTTTTACCTCCTGTCTCACCAGCATTTTTTAATAAATTATATTATTAGAATAACTATGATTTGGTAAAGGGGAGAACTAGGAAACAAAATATAGGATGTAGAATGCTACCTGTACTCTCCACTCAAGACTGAGCACTGTCTAGGTGGCGACACACAAGTTTACTAATTAAATTTTGTTTCGCAGTGGGAATTTCGTAGCATAATACGTGACTTAGATCATTTCACGGAAATTGGAAATGCGAAGCCGTTAAGCCGCGCCGAAATTATTCAGGCGCCGCACGACAACGACACCAGCGCGACATGCAAATCTTTCACCACGCGCAAAGTTTCCTCAAATTAGACTCAAAAGCAAACTGCACACTATTCAGATCACACATCTGATCAAGCTAAATACTTATTATATATTAAAAGTAAGAAAAATGTTTGATTTGGTCCTCACGTGATGCCATGTGGTGCGAAACATTACCAACGCATTAAAAGCAGGCGTATTCTTTGGTTGTTGGTTGTTTTTGAAGGGGTGCAGGGCAGTTGTAACGTGAATTAACGAAATCACGGAAATGGAAAAATCACGTTAGGGTTGCCACTCACGCCGGTGGCATTAGGCCCACCAACAGTGCGCTTCGCCGCTGCGCGCACACACAAAAAAAGAGCAATTCAATTAAGGACTCCCTCCGTACCACCACGAATTATCCTTTAGCGCGCCCGGCAGGTTATATTTCTCACTGGCGCTTGAACTTTAGCATGGCAGGACATTATATTTATTGTCCCAATTTGTGTTCCTTCTGGAATTTTGGATTGCACAACGAACAAATATTTTTTGGGGAAATGATATTGATTTTGACGCTTAAATTGCTAACGCTTAAAAATGTTTGTTTTCATTTGGGCTTTGGAGAAAGAAAGAAATTTCCGCAGATCGATTCGTGGAATGAAAAGCATGAAAGCACCATCGTACCGAAATGAATGTAAACATTGACTTTTGCGCAATGAAACATGCACGGTACGTCATCGAAAGTCGGGTATTATTCCAAGATGGCGACGGGGCAAAAACGTCAAATCGACTTGGAATCCTTAGAGTGCTATTGCCAAGTGCAGTGCGAAAGGCTCAGAATGTGCACTCACGGTTTTATATTCATGAATGCAATTTAAGGGTGTACGCTCTCTTAAGACCTCTGTAGTAGGGCACATGGGTTTCAAATTAGGGCAATTCTTTTAGTGATGACCTGATGGCGAACTTTCAGTCTTTATCGTTGTACGTTATACGTAAACATGCTGCAAAAGTCGTAAACTTTGTCCTTTAACATCGATTCCATTACAAGGACATATTCTCCCATCCTCTGCCGCCAGCATGTTCACATGTCAAACGAGAAATATTTTTGTTAAAATTCATTAATGTACATTTAGAATTTCTCTCCATTCTTGAGCCATTTTCCATCCTGCTTTACATGTCACTTTCCATTACTGCGTACTCTCTACATACAAGTTCATGTCCTGCGGGCAACGCTAAGATGGGAAATGTTCAAATTCTCTCTTATCCTCGACAGGATACTCCCGCTCCGGCGTTTGCATCTTGGCGGCGCGATTTGTTGAAACTCGGCGCTCCGGGCGCCGAGTTACGGGAATAAAACAAGGACGTAATGTATTTGTTACACACTTAACGCTCGGCGGGTTTCAACGGCAATTCAACGCCAACGCCAAAGGAAATGAATGTGGATGCGCCGGAATTACAGGATACTAAGTAAATTTCACATGTATGTAGTACTACATACATGCAATGTAACACATAATATATCATTCCATGTTGAAAATATTTCTGAAACTCAAACCACAATAGCAAACTTTTTGAAAAGCATTTTAATTTTGCAAATGCATTGTTCTCATTAAAGTTCGTGAGGTTTCCGGGCTTTTGCTCAGCTGGTTGCAGTTAAATTTAATTTGAATTTTGGCCGCGCCGCAAATGAAGTAAGAAGCTCACTTGTGCTAACACTCCGTCATTTCTCACCCGGTTCTCACCAGGCAGGTCTTCAGGTCTTAAATAGCACCGTGCCCCGAAAAGCTTCAAATCTTCACCTCATTCAGCTCATTCCAAAGTTGAGCAGCAGACGAAAGAAAACGAAAAAAGTTTCTTATTTACTTCTTTATTTCGCCTCGTAAAAAACGCAACGAAATTTTACGAGTAAAACAGAAGTGTTCATATTTCGTGTTTTGGGTTGAGGTGATGTTTAGCGTGTTGCGTAAATCCTTCAAAGCACTAAAAATGCCGAAAACACACTCGACACACCATGACAGCTCAGAATAGAATACCAAGCAAGCAATCAAGCAACGAGTGCGGTTACATTTCCCATTAAATTCACTTGTATTTTGTTGGGGCTTGTTTCAGGATGAATTGATATTATTTTCGCGTGTTGTGTGTCGTCCTGATTAATGATGAATAAGTGCTAAATAAAATACACGCAATGCTAAGGAAAAACACTTTTGCTAATTCCCATCATGAAGCAGAGCTTTTTTGTGATGTGTCACTTTATTTGCATGAAATTCGTCTGTTAAGGCATAATTTAAATAAAGTGATTTATGCAAATATGCTGTGCAAATGGCTGGCGATTTAAAGCTCTTTCAGCTTCCGGCGAAAAATGACCCACATTTATATCTCTACAGATGCGTGGGCATAAAAAAATTATGCTTTCGCCAAAAGATTTTGGCCCCTCTTTTCACTTGCAATTTCACCTGGTGCCTAAAAATGGAAATGCAAGAATCGACCTCATTATACACGCGCAAGTCGTGCGGCGCCTCCACCATAGCGCTTCTTAGTGTGTTTGGGGTTGAGTGTACGTTTCGCGCATGTTTGCACGCGCGCCAAGAAACGTTTTCCGTTTGCCGCAAAAGAACACACATGTACCTGGCCGTGTATACCCATATCGAGCGCAACGCAGTGGCATGGGGTGGGGGCGGAAAACCGAGGGCGGAAATCTTATTTAAATTTATATGCCGGCGGGGCACGGGTCCAAGATGAAATTATGGTGTGGGGAATTTCATAATTTAAGAGCGCGCTATTATGACAGCGAGACGAGCACATGCGAAGAAATAGGACAGGGGGAGGAAGAAGAGAAAGGTGCACGAAAGGAGGATTTATGTAGTCGCATATCTAGATAAAGCAACCGCGATAATAAATAAATAACGTATTCATGAATATTTACCTCGCAATAAAATAGTCATTGAGGTGAGGCTTTCAATTTCTAAACGATTCTAAAGTACATATTCATTCATTGGAAAGGAAAATTCAAACTTGGACCCTAACTTAGCAGGTGCTTAAATATTAACTTAAAGTGGGCGTTAATTTTTAAGCGCGTCTTCAAACTTTAAAATTGTTATAGCTTTACTAGGGATGTAGGATTCGGGATTCGGGAGCAAGGAATATAAATGTATAGAAATACTGTGAATTAAAAAAATAATAATAAAAGTTGTGTAGTATTGAGAGGCGCACAATTTAAAAATATTGTCAACTATACTGGGTGCTACACAAAGCAGATATTACAAAAAATAACATTTTCTTAAATGGAATGATATACTTTTGATATTAAGATGTATTTCTCAATTCTAAACAACTTTGTCATCATAGTTTTTTGATTTTATCTGTTAGTTTTCGAAATATTTCAAGTTTTATT
>JARJDQ010006849.1:0-23036 GCA_030264215.1 Geostiba sp. GC000077 | reverse complement strand
TTTCGAAATAAATCGCCAAAAGTTCAAAATGGATTTTAAGCTAGTTCCCGTGCCCTGAGGGGGTTGGGACAGGGTGCATCTTTTACGGCACTTCGGGGGCCCTGAGGAGGTTATGATAGGGTGCATCTTAAAGAGCGTCATCTTGCCTATTAGAATCCGCAAAGAGACATAAAGAAGAAAGTCGCATTCGGGAAATATAAAGCAAAATATGGAAATAAGATGGAAAATTTTCAAATTTGATATTAAGACATTTCCGGGACCCAGAGGGGGTGGGGATGGGATGCATCGTAAAGAGCGTTTCCTGGGCTATTAGAATCAGAAAATATTTTCAAGAAAGGAGCACGCGTTCGGAAAATATAAAGGATTTTCCGTCGAAATTCTCCAAAATATGGAAAGAATTTGCCAAGATTCAAATTTGATTTTTTTTGTACTTCCGGAGCGCTGAACGGCTTAGGACGGGTTGCATCTTAAGGAGCGTCTTCTTGCCAATCAGAATTCGTAAGGATAGTAGAAATAGGATCACGCGTTCGAAAAATAAAAATGATTTTCAGTCGAATGTTGTCAAATTATCAAAATAATTCGCCAAAGTTTAAAGTGAAATTATAAGCACTTCCGGGGCCCTGGATGGGTTAGAACGATATGCAACTGAAAGAGCGTCTTCCTGTCTATCAGAATTCATAAGCATACTGAAAATAGGAGGACGCGTTCGGATAATATAAAGAATTTTCCTGCAAATGTCAAATTATCGAAGTAATTCGTCAAAACTATTCAAAGAAAATAGGGAGTACACTTTGACAAAAAAATACAGATCACTATTAATTTCATTCATTAATTGCCTGCTACACTGCGCGATGTTGCCATTTACATTTTCAAACGATTACGTAACCTAACCCCCATGCCTCCTGGACACCCGCTATTTCACTGGTGCAAGCAACATGGCAAAGCGATTAGGTTTCAAGATTTAAAAAATTGAAATTTTGAAATTCAATTCCTATAGGATTTTGCCAATATATAGATGAATAGATGAATTGAAATAGTTAATTAATTTAATAATCGTTCATTCACACCTTACAATTTTCAAATTTGATGAAAAATAATTATCTTCAAATTGAATCTACAACTGTTAATATTTAAGATTCGTAAGCCAAGAAGTTTTTTTTTTTATATTTCTGACTATATCTGACTATGTGCTTCTGCTCTTATCACTTATCACTTATGATTCCCAATAAGTCTCTCCAGTTGAATTTCGCGATTAATAATTTACCCTGTATGTACGTTTGCATGCAACAAAATGCATGTTCTTGTAATGGAGTAAACATTTTTAAGAGTTCCTTTTGCTAGTCATTTGGGCATATTATAAAATCCTCTAAGATTTCATTCCATTATGAAATTTCACACTAAAAAGTTATTATCTTATCTTTATAAAGTTTTCTTTGTATTTCAATTTATTCGCAATGAGCTATATAATTTCACTATGTCTGCAAAGTTCAACATAAAGTGCGCAAAAGGCTTTGATATAAATGATATAAACTGTTTTCAAAGTTTGGAAAAGCAATTATTAAGTTCTAAGTAGCCTATATAGTCACACAGCAGATCATAATGAAAATAAATCATTTTTTAATTAATTCAAAATCAACTTGTTGAATGTTCAAAAGAGTCATTGAATTAAACCTTTACATTAAGTTTAAAAGTTGTGTAAGTTGGTGCAAGGTGATCATACTTTTATCGTCACAAAAGTAAAGTGAATTGTAGAGATGTTATAATATTCTATCACTTTTTTTTGGTTTTGCTAAAGTTACAGCAAGAGTTTACTCGATACAGTGGTCTGCAGCCTAAGCCAAAGTTCTGGCTGCTGCAACTTTGATGTTGATTTTAATGAAGCCGCCACCAATCGGTGGATCGCAACATGACGTTAACGTTTTGCCATTACGTCCTCGACCGCGGCAGACTCAAATCAATAACGACCTCAGATCATATGGTTCAACAAATCGCCTTGATTAATTTTACACTTTCCGCGCTCGTAAATCAATTTACAATGTAAATTAACGTACATTTATTAGAAAGCATAAGTTAACAAGTGCTTTCCAGAAGTGTGGTTAACGAGTGCTTTGTTGTAATGCGGGAAAATAAAAATAAGTTTTCTATTTGATTCTTGATTAACTATGCTTTGAATACTCAATTGGGCATTATTAAATAAAGTTTTGAGACGAACCGCGCCAGCACCTATAGGAGTCTGGACGTAATTTAACGTATTTCCCTCACGTACGTCGTCTCACAGCGCACGTCTGTTTTATTCAGCGCCCAGTCGAATTTGAGCACACGTCGTTGCTGGGAAAGCATAAGTAAACAGGCTGAGGAGGTTGAGGAAGTCGAGGATGGTGTGGCGACGCCGACATGCGTCCGAATAAGCGAGCTTCCAGTCCGATATAAATGTGTCATGTTTACATCATTACGAATACATGATGCACTCGCACTCCTTGCAGCGAACGAGACTTTAACCAGTGAACTAGTGACTCAGGTCCCGGATATTAACACCTCTTGCTCATATTCTACACCCGAAGTTATTAAATTATACAGAGTTTAATGTTAAGTTCTGTGAGCTTATTCCTTGGTGGATTAATTTCATTTTCGCAACGCAAGAAATAATAATGATATCAAGAGCGCTCCCTACCAGCGAACTTTTACATAAGATACATGTTTCTTTTATAGACGTTTTAAAGGCGTATTTTTGAACTTATGGGATTTTTGTAAAGAATAAATTGTTATTAAACTCACTTTTGTTGCTTAAAATCTTGTTTCTTTTCGCTAAAACGGTTGATTTCGCTTTAAAACGAGTATTTCTGAAGTTACATGTTTTGCGCCAAGAATCTTCAAAAACGCTCTAAAACGCTCTAAAACTCACTTTTCACTCTAGTATGGGTCGCGTTAGTGTACGTATTATTACTCCGTATTTATAATTTGTAGTATTAGAACAATTATTTTGTTTTAATATTTGTTAAAATTTAAAATCAAACCAGGAGCAGTTCTTCACTGCAATACATGCTATCACCAATGCAAAACACAGTTGTTGATCAGTTTTTAATTTAAATTTCTTTATTTTCTATATACATATGTAACTGCAAGTGTTCCTGTCTGACGTAATGGCGTCATAATTTGTGTCACTTGATATGCTTAGGCTTTGTAAGCACACACTGCATTTGTCAGAATCTCAGAATGTGGAAGATCAGGGTGATGGGCAAAATGGAGTTGACAAGAAGTGCTCTAGACAGTTGCGCGATTATAGAGCATGCACGCAAATTCTGGAGCAAGTATCAAATACCCATGTCAGGTCATAATGTGAATCCACAAGTTAACCCATTTAACTCGATCTAATTAACATTAACTACATATTCTACATTCTACATACTATATCTATTGAACAGAAAGCACAAATTCATAATATAGGTCAAATTGACCCCATAATAGAAATCAAATGCTCTCTATTCGAAGGAACTATATACACTTCTATACTTCTACTCTTCTTCTTTATAAGATAACCAATCCTATCGATATACGTAATAGGTAAAAGGGACTAACCGCAGATAAGTTATCCAGGAAGTTGAAATCAATGAGCATAAACCATCATAAACTAAATTATCTCTATTCCGATGTCCCGATGTGAATTGTGTACTTAATTCTGTTTCATCATTGACTGAGTCGTTTTCTTCTCTACTGATCGTCTTCGTTCGTCGTCCTCATCAAATTTCTTATCTGCCACACTTACACATACTCCTCAGTCAGCTACTAACCTGGAAAGTGTAATACGTAAGAAACTCAGTTTGTTGCATATGCCAGCGTCCTGCGTGTGCGTGTGCTGATCGCACATTAAATAAGGCCAAGTCCTAGACCGCGATTGGATATTTATTGTCCTGCTTTCCGGCTGAGGTGGGCTGGAGCGTGGAGACCTTTGAAGTTATCCGTCGCGTCGCTTCGTCGTTTATCCCCCAATGCATTCAATAGTCGCAGCTTGGAGCGGTTTTCCGTACGCTCAAAGCTGGACGGCAAGAGGACAAATCGAAGGACGATAAAAGTAAATTGGCCGGGACGCTTTTCGATTCAGATCTAATACCGCGCGCTGGTTACCTACATCGTGTTAGTATTAAATTTTATTTTCCTTTCCAACCTTAAAATGTCTTTTAATTAATAATGAATGTCATGGCAAGGCAGTATGTAGGTACTTTAAATTAGTACATGTGTATTAAATTATTCGTATTCAAGAACTATGCATTTTTAATCTTTAATGTTGTTGTTCTTATTCTGTAGAATGTTCATCCTTATATAACAGTACACATTTTAGCACTCGATTCTAAAAGGCTTTCAGCCTAGAGTCTAGCTGGATATCACCATGTCGTTAAAAACCTGCAACATGCAACATGCCAACAAAGTAATGACACTCGTTACTCACTCACACGAGGCGTACGTCATCATGAGCTCGAGCATGAATTTCATGCCTCTCGCCGAATCGTCGTCAACATTTTTACGCTCTTACTCAGGGATTTTCTACAAGTCGCATCGTTTATTATGCGATCATTATAATATATTTTTATCTCCTCAATTTGCATACCGTTCCATATTTCTGCGCAGGGTCACAGTAGCGTTTGAGCGAATGAACGAATGTTAACAACACACGAGCCGCACGGTTCACGGCTTCCAGCATCCCAATTTACTTAGAATTACGAAAGTAAACCGTAACAGCATTGAGCACGTACTTTTCACGTTTCAAGCCTATTCAACTGAGAAGTCTATTACCTGAACAGCAAATAAAATGGTGTTAACAATTTGATGTTTACCAAAGGACGCCAGAGGCAACCAGAAGATCAAAAGTTTGGTTAGGAAATGTTTCAAGTTTAATATCTTGACTGTTGTAATTGTGTAAGGCTATCGGTATTAGACGACTAGAGCACCAGGCAGAATATTTTAGAAATGCACAGATTACAGCTGTCACGATGAACGTTGAAAGATATCGGCGGGACAGCTTCATTTCTTTCTGCTTTTATGTCATCTCACGAATGCATCTCGCATGCAACGTCGCATGCACGCTGCATGTGCAGGAACACACACGCAGACGATATGCGGCGCGAGAGCAGAACAAAACGGCGTCGCGCATTTCAAGAGCAAGCTAAAAAGTACAAAAATACAACCCGACTTGGTGCTTCGCTAAGCGCAACCTAGCCGAATGCACTCACTGATATTGTTGTGCATGTCGCATGTCACCCCGTGCGTTTGAACTCTCTACATCTACACTATACTCTACACGACATTCGCAATTACATTCGCTATTCTCGATAAAGCCAACAGCCAACTATTCTCCACATTTGCATACTTCACAAGCTTCACAACGCACAAGCTTCGTTTGTCATTCTCTTATTTGATTTTGGATAAAAGTTGAGATCTTAAATCGAAGAGCTTTAGATTAGGCGTTGCCATTTTTGGACCATGCCTTTTTAGCGCCAAATTCAAAAAATAGAGACAAATTAGGATATTATTGTAGAGCACGTGGAGGACATGCAGACAACATGACGCGCAAATCGGCAAATATAAATAGGCCTTCATCGTGATGCGCGTAGCGAGAGATCAAAATCACTTGGTGGCGCAATGCCATTCCATCAACGTCTGCGCATAATCCCCACCCTCATGCACCTCATGCAGGCCCAAAAGCTTTTCGGCTTTCTGCTAGCTGTAAGCTTCTTTGCGGTCTGGACGCAAAGAGGCAAATTTCCCAACTTGAGCGCTAGAGATTATTTGGTTATTAATTGCACTCGATTAACGTACGCAATGGAATCATAAAGAAATCATAAAACATTAATTTTAAAGCACTACACAATTGAGATTGACGAGTGACGAGGAAAATTAAATAATTAGTAGTTTCACTGAGACGCATTTACAAAGTGAAAATAAAACAATTGAAGCACTCGCATGCAACAAAGCTTGGCGGCGGCAGCGTGGCGTAATTTGTAATTTTCAAATTTACATTTCAGATTTTTTCCGAAAGCTCCAAGCTCGCAGAGAGCCGGCACACGCGACTTGCATTGCGTTGTTTGTTCGCGGCATCGCGGCATGTAATATTAAAGCGCATAATTGCGATGTAGCCACAACGTCCGCAGCATCCGCAGTTAAAATGGTTTATCCGTGCGCGAACATGGAGGCACGTGCATACGCGGTACGGCCAGTGTCGAATGAACTTCCCCTACGTGGATTACACGTACGCGCGTATGCTCTACATGTAAATCAATGTTCTCACACAGCAAATATACAGTGTGGAAATCATGCAGCCGAACATAGGAGAATGGCATGTTCGCTTTTTGCTTTCCAACATTCGCAATGCGGGACACCACAGCGCGCACTGCAGTAAACGAAAGCGAACGCGTACACGTACATGATACGCGGAGCAGAAAAAGGAAAACTCAAAAAACAGTTTCGGTGATTACTCCCAAACCATTGGGGCGATTTGAATTATCTCTTCAGATTCTTCTTGCCAAAAATAATCCGCCTCATAAACTGTTTTTGTGCGGCCGCCAGAGGGCGCCGTTCGTCCCGGCCAGTTTATTCCCGTTTTTCTCCCGAACGATGTTCCCGAGGGAAATTAGGATGACGGCAAAACCCGTCAAAAAGTATATGCTCTATCATTGTGGAACTTTTCAACCCTAGAGCTTTTGCATTGGATACGTTCGAGGATAAATAAAAAGCACTGTATATGTAACATATCATACATGTGTTTTCCTTATACAACATTACGTCAGTTCTTCTCCTTGGTTTCTAGTAGTTGTCGAACACCGGGAAGGAATAATGAGAGCACGGCGCGGCGCCTGAGGTCATTGTTTATCTTGAGTTCGAGTGCGCGGTGCGTGGTCTAATGATGATTAATGTTCGTAATAATGCACCATCGATGCCACCACCAGCATGGATAAGCTTATCGGAAACCCTAACGCTAACGCGGTACACCGCTCGATAATGCCTCAATATGAATGACACATATGAAGTCATGAAACTTTAATATCACGATGAGATGCGGTAAATAAAAGCACTTTATATTGCGGCTTAGAAATGTTAACAGGCGATTGATTTCTAGGAATTATAGGAATTATGAATTTATGACTGCGTTGTTGGCCATGTAGCGTAATTTTATATGTGTGATCATAAATTGGTGATCTCAAACAAGTTTTTATTGAGTATTTATGAACCATGTCATTGTGTATGCTTTAATTTTGAATATTTTCTTTTGTAATATTTGTCTGAGCACACTGGGCACTTGCATACTGAACAAATCTCATTTAAAATTCTCAGCCTCAGTGGTGTCGACTTTCTCGAGTAGCCGCTCTCCGCACAATAATGCGAAATAAATTGAAAACCCGTCTTGCGTTTGCAAATTAAATTTGTCACACGCACACTCGTGGGTGGTAGGTTTTCGGACAGGAACCCGAGAAGGCTCGAATTCGTTCCGAGCTAGTCGACTCAGACCCACTAAATCTGAGATGATTAAGTTTATTATCCCCGCTTTCCCAGCGCGGCGCGGAAACGAGTAGAACGTTTAGCAATCGCACGAGTATCATTAGGACGGAAGTTTTCCGCGTGGATTTCCAGACTCGATGTCTTTGTAAGACATCGCGCGCCGGCGAAGAAGGAAACGACGGAAAGGGAAGGAGTAAAGCATGATTCAGAGTTCGATCTTAGTCGGCGTAGTCTTAATCTTAATTTTAGTACTAAGAATTATTAACCTTAAGCTTTCCATAAGCGCATTCATAGTTCGATCTTAGCAGCAGTCGCGCTCCGAAGAATCTTACAAGTTGGCCAATTTTCATCTTTTGCCTACGATGCTTACGATCGTTAAGATTGACCTTGAAACGGTCAATCACAGCCAGGCAAAGTGCGAACATGTGGCGTCACTCACCGGTTTCAGCCGGTGAGCTGGTACGATGCACGATAGAACTATGAATGACTACTAAGTTCCGACTAAAGGTAGATTTATAGTAGATTTTAGCCGTAATTTAATTTAGTCGAAAAATAATAATTTTACTATTTCCCTAAACGCGTTTATAGTTCCAAGGTAAGAATCGTAAGATCATAAGATCGTACGATCTTACGATTCTTACGTTCGAACTATATATGCTCGCAGGGAAATCATAACATTAATCTTTTCCGACTAAATTAAATTACGGCTAAAATATATACCATAAATCGAGCTTAAGTAAAGATACGACTACGACTAAAATACGACTAAAATCGAACTCTGAATCATACTTTAGAACATGATGGTGGAAGTCCACTCCGGCTAAAAATAAGGGGAGAATTAAAAGACGTGGAGGCGCGGAGTACAGTTGGGTCTTTAATTAAATAATAGGTTTACGTTCACCTCTTTGCTTCGCGCGGCTGTTTTAACGCTTCAAAAAGTAAAAAATAAATATAACAAGTCACAAAACAAGGCGGGTAAATGCCCCCTGTAAATACAAAAAAAAACGGCAACAAATGTTCAGTGTTGTGTTGGGGGGCGGGGCAGTGGGAACAAAAAACGTTTTTTCCGACCGGCCGGCGTCGGGGGACGGTAAATGCGGAAATACGTTCCCGTCGCGCACATTTTTCAATGTTAAGAGATTAACTCCCACCCCCGCGCCGTGTGTTTTGTCCCGCCGAAGATGACCGATTGTAGGCGCGGCGCGTGAGAGTGCTTCTCGCGGCAGTTGCGCTCGCGCTCATCTTGCAGACGGCGCCCGCTCTCTCCCGCGATTCTTATCCCGCCGCCGAGCCGCGGCGAGCACCGCGAGCACGTGGCCCTCTCCGTTCGGCGTCCGCCGGCGTCGAGTGTTGTTATCACGTGGCCGTTCCCGTACGCACGTCATGTAGACCGGGTCCGCGCCGCGCTCTTCCCGACTTCCGCCTCCCCCGAAAACTGCGCACAGTGGCACACGCAACCGACGGTATACACACCTCCCTCTGGCCGCGCATTGATGCTGTGCCGGGCGAATTGTGCGTGAGTGTTGGTGCACAGTGCTAGTGCTAGACAAACCGCCAACTGAATTATTGCCATTCATCAATGAGAATGTTGTGATTTGTGATTTTCTTCAACATCAACCACACCTTCATACTTCAAAATGAACCCGAGGTAAGTTAGTTTTTCCGAACTTAATTAATTACTTTTTAAATACTTGCAAATTAGATTTCTTCATTAAAACTTGGAGCTGAAAATCAAAGCAGTAATTTGCACAAATTACTTGCCCTTGTAATCATCTACATTTTTTTTTCGTCTGTGAAGCATTTACATTTTTTTTCCCTGCCAGGCGAAAGCGCGGTGTTTAAATCTACTAAATTCAAATTCACCCCTGTATTGCTAATATTTGTATACAATTGCTCCCCACGGTGCATTTATGCATGTCTGGTCCGAGTCAATTAATGTCTTCGTGTTTGCCATAAATATGGCACCCTCGCGCCGACTGTCAATTATGAATGCAAATCGAATTCGTTGCTCACCCGACATTGCTCATTTACGCCACTGCATTCACGCTTGATTGTCCAATGAAAGGCAAAACGACAAGCGACAGAATCACAGATTCACTGCTTCTACAATCTACAACAGTCAATAAGGGCACACGAGCGGTGGTAATACGAATCGTTCCTCATGTAATTATAAATGGCAGTCGCCCCTTCCGCAATCAGGACGGTGCCTAGATAAATGATAAAATTAGCGATAGCAGCGCAGAAACTGGAAAATTCTCTCTGCAGTCATGAATCAATTAAACCGGTCGATTTCTGGCCTGCAAGCTAAAATTGTCCTTTGAATTGCGAATGGTTTATGCTTTATCAGTATTTTAAACGGACAATTTCTTAACAACTTCACGTTGTTGGATGTGGTGTTTTTTTCTTCTTTACATCGACCAGCGATTAAGTTATTCATTGGTCGCGAGTATGTCGTTGTCTCGTTGTAACTTCAAGCGCACGCAATAAAAGTCACTTGAAACACACTTCGCGGTGAGACGCACTTCTTTTGCTGGAGGGCTGGGAGTTTTTACTCCCAGCGGGCACTGCGGCCCAATGTCCATCTTGTCGCCATTCTCTGCACTTGCTGCACGCTCGCTGATTCTTTCTATGATCTTTTGCAAAGCATTTGTTTGCGAAACGCAAGATGTCGTGCATGCCGCACATAAATTATTCACTTTAAAGCTTACGATTCGTGCCTATGCGATTGCATCGTTCAGAATGTTCCTGGCGTGCCATATTGTGTTTGTTTTCTTGTTTTAACCACATGTGTAAAGGGGCCCTTTGCCATAGAACTCGGCATTGCGCAGCGCGACGAACAATACAGATGAAGCTGTTGTATACTCTGCGTCGTGCGTACAATATGTATTGATATTGTCACGTCGCTTTCTACGAGTCTACGATCTGCGGAAAATTGAGCTCTACGAGAAGAGTAAAAGCAATGGTAAACCTGCCAAAGAGGAATATACTATGTGTACTACCTTGTGCATATGTTACCGTTAAATCATGGAAGGCTGTTATTCTATTAAATAACTGGGTTCCGTTGTTAAAGTATAAAATAGAAATTCCTAACTATAACGAATCCTCCAAACTGGAACTAGGGGGTTGATAGACCAGGGGTTCTGGGGCCAGCTGGAAATAATGTTATGAATTTATATACTTTAAAGAGTGGGCAAAAGTTAATTTATTGAATAACTAGTTAATCTATGAAATAGAAAGCTATTCTAACTGCGCAATATAGTTATTTTATGAAATAGCTAGTTATTTTATATATTAACGAATTTCACGGTTTAGCGGTAACACATACATCGTAGAAGAGTGGAAGAAATGCTTTCTTTTTATTTTGTACCTTTCTATAAAAAATTGCAGTTTTACGCAACTCCTCATGGCCATGAATTCTGCATAACAACGAACACAACGCCCAACAATATGCGTGGAGAGTGCAGATATCGTTTCCATTCTTGCTCCTCGTATGTCATGGGTCATGATCATGTTTTGAAAACACTCGTTGTCTGGAGTTGCATTCTCCACAAGCGTATCCTGTGAAGAACGAAAATAAACTGTTAAGTGAGCAACTTGCATACTTCACATTTGAAGTCCTCTTGGTGTAAATGTAAAACTATCCGACATAAGTTCTACCATCCCATTCCATAGCTCCCATAGCGGTATGTTTCTGACTCTGGCAGCCAACTAATTATGCGATGTTCAATAAATTTCCCATTTAAATTCTGTTTCTTTTTGCGGTGTTGTATAGAATATAGACAGTAGGCATGAATGAATAGCTTTTGGATACGAGACGACCCAAAGCCGATAATTATGTTTAAATGCCTCGGATGCGTTTACATGACACTGCAACATCAGTTGAAATTCTTCACAACAGTAAACCAAAAAGAAACGCAGAGTCAGCAAGTAAGTTCATATTAATGTCATCCTGTTCCAGGTCTTAACTCAAAACTCAGAAGTTCCCAACTTATATACATTTTATTCAAATTATATGTTCCTCCAATTTTGGCCAGTGGCGTAGTGACAATAACAATAAGCTACTAAAGAGTTTCAAACTTTTCAGACATTCTATAGTAATATTCTGTGTTCGCAAAGATTTTTTCTCTTTGAACTTTTTCGAACAATCAAGTAAAATTCTTATGCATATGCATTTTGTGATATTTTTTTGTTACGCTACTGTATTTTATACTTTGAGGGGCATCTTATCGAACGAAACTTTTAAAACATACTTAAGTTGGATGTGCATCGTGTGTTTACAATAAAAACGTTTAGATTCGATTTTAATGCGACAGCCACGCTCAACTCGGCCGCAATATAACCACTTAACACGCAATTTGGAAACGTAAAAAATGCGTTTTACAATATTTTCATGGATGCCGGCATCAATGCTGCTAAACAATAAAATATCAGTTTAATGACGCTGATACTGGCATGGGAACGCCGGGAAGAACACTGCAACCGGCAACGGCTGTTTACTTATAAACTTTGTACAAAATTAATTAATAAAACTTGATTAATTACGGGCCACGGTTTATTAATGATTCGTAGAAATACAGTATCCTCAGCTTTTACTTGTCAGAAAAGTTTGAAAGAAGTACCTAATTGTTTTGAAATCCATAGGAAAATGAATGAAAATATAAACTTCCGGTCTCAAGGATAATAGGTGACACTGGGATCTGGGAAATTCACACCAAAGTTTATTTGAAACTTTAAACGCTTAAACCAAACGCTTCCTCGTAAATCCAGTGTTAAACAAGCCACAATATGCAGGGCCATGTAGTTCCCAGGTTCCCACTAGGTGAGGTCTAGCCACTTCCTTTGGAGTCGGTAATACCGAATTTCTGGGTGTAAATTATTACGGTCCCGGGCAGTGCTTGCGGTTTCTTCACAACTTTTCACCCTTTGCGATAAACGTGCCGACATGGTCGCAGGTGCCCAGTGCGGTTCTGTGTTTACGATCTTGTCGCCTTGTAAACTGCCGTACTGTGAGGACTTCCTAACTCTCTACGGCTTCTATGCGTACTTAAACCGGTACAGTCTGGCACAACCAGTATTCGCCCAATAGACTGGTAGAATTGCGAGAATGGGAGAACTTGTGGTTTTTATTCATATTGGCGAAGAAAATTTTGTAAATTACTCCGGCACATGATGCTTGTAATTTAGGGTAATGCATGGTGTTAATTGAAATAGTTGCCCTGTTGCCCATATCCATCAATAAAATAACCTGTTAACTACCATAATTGACATCTTTAATTATAGCCCAGAAGAAGGTCCCTGCTGACAATCCTGTTTAGGCACTCTCGACTGCCATCCCCGAAGCAGGATTTCACACATTAGTGATTAATTAAAGTACCTTGCACTCGGAACAAACTTCGCAACACACCGTCAGCCTCACAACCTGCTGTCCCTCTCAATCGCATTGCACGGCGATTTCACACGACATGCGAGACTATTGCGAGGTATCATTAGCCGGCGATAAGGATTAATGAGGCGCGAAGAACATATTAATATCGCAATACTTAGCATGCGAACAGCGACTGCCGACTGGTATTCTTAAACGTTATTAGATGCCCGGGACGCGACTTAACGAACGTTAATGCGAGTCATGAAAATATCTCCGCCAGAATGAAGAGATGCATTTTTTGTAATGATGGGGATTTCAATGAAAGATATGAATCTTTCATAAGTTTCACTTTTGAAATTTCAATAAAGTTTATGTTTCATTGCAGAAAATGAAATTTAAAAAGCGCGGGATTTTCAAATTATTAAATTATACTGCGTTTAGAGTATACTATCTGATTGTAACTGTTAAACAATGAAAGAATTATACATAATTATAGGTTACAATCGGACTGCTTATGCCGGGTTTACACGTGCAACAAATCTGATATATAACACCGATTTTTAGAAGAAATTCGACGTAAAAACTTGAATATCATCCGAACGCGTGATCTTTTTTAACTTTGTTGCAACCCTCTCAGAGGGTCAGATATACAAATGTTACATGTAACTCTAGCAGATTTGTTACAAGTGTAAACCCGGCGTTACACTAAAATATTTGCTATTTATAGTAAAATAAGTTCAAAAACAAAGTAAAATCGAAAATAGTTATTAATTTTAACTTACAGAGTAAAAAATTAAAAAAGAAACAATATTAACATAAAATGAATAAAAACGCTATTTGCGCAAAAATAAATAAAAAATTGGGAAAATTAGAATTTGTCGCCATTGAAACGTAACTTTCAATATTACGTTTCACTTAAATTACGTTTCCGAAATTTCATTAAATTGAAATTGAAACGTCTCTAATTTTTTGGCATATGCAATTTAACGTTTCGTTATTGTTTATTGTTATTGCGTAAAGCTATAAGACTTTAAGTTAATAGCTTCTGAAGACCTGCTGTGTTGCAAAAGTGGGTGCTTCCACCGAGCACCGAGCGCAGCAAAGGTAAACAGTTAAAAATGTAAGCGGACTGGAGTTTCAGTAACAGTCTGAGAGTACTATAGTTTGATAGTTTTTATTGCGTGCGCTGTTCATTCATGTGCCAAAATTAACCGCTGGTGCAACACAAGTTGATGCTGCCGCCAGCAGGCAAGTAATGGGAGACTCGAAGAAAAAAATGAAAATAACCCGGAGAGGGCTTATTAGTTTGCAGAGTACGCACATGTAATATGCAACAGCCACTCTCATTCGCCGAGTCCCTTGTCTTGCTGCAATGCTACACTTGCGAATCTTTCGTAATAAAGATAACAGCAGTCGGCAGCGCGTGCGGTGGAGTAGAAAATTAGCCAACGACCATTATTCATATTTAATGATGTTTTTGTTTATCTCCTCCACTCCTTTGCACTGATCTCCATCAGTGCCTCGGAATACTTTTGTTTATTTTGTAAACTTTCAATTTTCGTTGTTATTCTGCTGCTCGTTCTCCGAAGCTGTGTGCGGATCCAGATGGCGCTGATAATTGTGCCTAACCACCGCAATGCAAACAATCCTGGAACAAGAAGAAAACATTTTTTAAACATGAAAAACTTCTGTGCAAGGTGCAGCACTGTTCGAAAGAGGAAAGATGATGCCAGGCAAATTTATGCATGCAGCATGGGTAATATCCAGGGACATATATTTATTACCCATGTTCGCAAATTGCAAAATGGCGAACCTTGTCCATGAGCGTCATAAAGTTTCAATTAGCAAAGGCTGCATGAGAGCATAAGCAACGTATCATAAGCGAAAACATACAAAAAACATTATCCACGCGGCTTGTTTTGACAAATTTACACGCACATTGGGGATTGGTGATTGGTGATGTATCATATGTCAGGTTATCAATTAAATTACGCCGTCACAAAATGGCAAAGTGGAAATGATTGAATGTCGTTTTGTGATGTCCCCGCTATCAGACTTAACGGTTCATTGAAGAAAATGTGTGTGGTCGAACGACGAACGTTTGTGAGTTGCGATCAGTCTTATCAGCGCTGCATGTTTGCGACGCATCCTCTCTTGATCATCTCTGTTTTATACATTTATTGCGAGCACCAATTAAAACCCACTTTGGGGGTTCATCCTGTTAAATGTTTAACTGGTCTGTTTGCTCTTTTGGCGTTTGGCTCGATTTGGCTGGGCTTGTTTGGGTAGGTTGTTATCAAATGCAAGGCGACGGTGCGTGATGCTACTGCGGGCGATAGTATCGGGGTTCTGGTCAGCTCGGTAGGGTTTGAGGGCCGCTCTAATTAAAAGAGCATCTGATAGTGTCAAGTGTACACACCCACGCACACAACCGGGGCAGTTGCTATCGCCGTCCCCCATCCGCCCCCGAGCCACTCCAACTGAATAACCCGTTTCGGTTGTTTGAACTTTCCGTTCCGATGTTCTCGAGGACTAGCAGACTAGCACTCGCACCGGATGCCGGACTTCGACTTTGACTTCAACTTGTTTTGCATATGGCATAAGGAGTTAATTTAATGTACGCACATACAGGATGTTACTACTTCAAAGTTTAATTTTGGTTAGTGTGAACTTTGTAACATCAAAAATTTGGTACTAGGATATATATATGTAGCATATCTAAATATGTTTTACTAATTTCGTAAATTTAATTTGAGCTAGGAGCTAGTAGTACATAGCACGGATGTGACCCACGCAAATTAGTAAAAGGGAAACTCCAATTAATTAAAATTGATAAATGAATATTAATTTTATGCCCTCAAAATTATGATGATGATTTATTTCTTAATTTCATTTTTGGTCCGTTTCAATTTCATGCAAGCAATGTTAGAACTGAACATTTCCACATTCCACAATTAGCGTTACGTAATGTGAGCCTGTACATAATGAAAGATAATGATAATTAGACGTCTGGTTGCATATATTGCACTTGTGCGCTTCATTTGTGGTCGGCATAACAAAACGCTGTGAATGTACCGTTGGACCGTTGCCTTTGCATTTAAACAATTACTCAGCGATATATTGGTGTGATAAGGATAATTTTCTAATGACTTGCTGTTGCAAACTTACCCAAAGTGTAGGACCTGGAGATAAACACAGTCAAGTTAGTAAGTTACTAAACGGTGCGATCATGTTGGGTAATTCATATACGCATAATGGCCTAATCACTCTTCTAATCGTGCAGTCTCTGTAGAGTGCGCAAGCCATGCGTCGAGATGCCTAAGATAAAATTAATAACGTTCATTATCTTTCATGCGTTCGCCACATTCGAAGCCGTGTTTCTTTGCATATATGAGACGTGCATATTCAAGGCATTGCCTTCCAATGGAACTCCTTTGTCCAGCTCGAAAAGAAAAGAACTGCATTTTTATTCGCGAAGCGCTGCGCACGTTCACTATGTAAATACGTTTATCTTGCTCCCTCGCGGCCCTCATGAACCCTCGTGGACCTCATGGGATGGGCGTGTGGTCGTCTTGAATGCATAAAAGACTTTTAATCCCCAACGCAATTAGTCGTTTTTCTAGCTCTTCCCTGGAGGGCAGAGACCGTCAAGAAGGATAAAATTAAATAAATGAAAAAAAAAACTATTACTGCAGGAATATGCAAACATTATAGTGCACTTCGAGAGAACGCATTATTCTTATATCCTATTACAAACCTCAGAAAACTTTAAAAGTTGTTTAAACGCACTGTATATTATACACCGGTAACAACATTCCAAATAGGCTTTTAAAGAGTCGGTCTTCAATGGAGTAATAAAATATTAATTAACTGGGTTTTTGCGGTCAAAACATGTACAGCAATTTTCCAATACAGGATGTTTCCAGTGTTGAGTTTAGCCTTCCAGAAGATGTTCAGCATAAAATTATTGGTGAGAAAATAATTTTACTTTTATTCGTAAATCTGCTTGTTGCATACGTTTTTAAATCGCGTATAACTAATAAAAACAGAAAATATAATTATCTTTAGAATGCTTAGTGAAGAAATTACTTCGTAGAAAAATGTATTTTCCGATTTATTGAGAGTTAAAGTTTTCCACTAGATTCAAAAATCTTCGTGTCCGAGTGATTCAACACCGGGCTTCGGCAAACCTCGTGGAATGACGAAGTGAGTGTGAGAGGAATCGTGGAGCCGAGAGCAGGCGGTTGTGCCCGAAGCCTATCTCTTACTCACTCTAAATGTACAGGCATACCAACTTAAACTTAGGGTCCTAAAGAAACACCAACATTAACGATGAATCATTGGGGCACGCTAATATTTAAACTTCAATGATTTTTACGGGCTCAAAAGGGCCCGTATAATATAACTAGCCCGCGTGGAGTTCCGAAGAAAAAATGTAAGAATTGCTATGCAACAGGCTCTTTGTAAAAAATAAATAAATAGTAAATTGTGTAGAAATGGACTTTCTGTCTGAGCAATACAAGCAATAAGGAAGGATAAAAAGGATAAACTTAAGGCCGTATAAACACCCTCTGTATATCATTATCTCCAAGATGAAAAACATTACTTGCACATGTTCTAGACATTGGAATCATGTTGGTACTAATAATTTCTTGTCTTGATCTTTGACATCTATTCAAGTAGCCATTTACAATGCAAAATTCAACAATTCCCAATGCATATACTAATATGCACTATGTACAAATGAAGAAACACATTCCCAGCTTCTTCTACTTCCATTAACATTCAACATATTGCATATATTAATACATAACGTATGTAGATTGCATGAACTGTCTATCTAGTATCTATTAAGATGTTTTTGCCATTACTATGTGTATATGTTTTATTAATATGTGCATCAAGTTAAATTGAATATTACATTTACATAGTAAAACTTAACATCCATTCTATTCGTCTCAGTCTGCATCTTATCTATTCTGTCATTCCAAAGTTTGGAACATTCGAATGCAAAACGTTTCCAACATGCATCTTCTTGAATTTGAAATTTGAAATTTAATCACTATTATGCGATTGAGTAATATCTTGACCTAAATATGCGCGACATTAATTACTTCCAATTATAACGATTATACCACATTTATTATTACACACAAAGCTCCACATATATTAAATTTATGAATGAACCGGAAAGTTTACAATTTTAGGAGTGTAACATATGGACATTGGAGATGTTGATACTAAATCATGACACTGAACGAAAACAAGTATTTTTAGCAAACAGTGAGATAACGAGATGACCGAGATGCCGATGATGACTATTAATAAAGTAGCAATAAATTTTGCTTGGCTTTGAAGCGAAATTAGATTTAACTTTTGACATTGCCATATCAATAAAAGTAAAAATTAGAAACGCTAATTCTGTTGCTTATCCAAGATGTCATAACCCGACGAATCTGACTATCGAGTTTAGTTTCACGCTCAGTAATTTCACACACAAAGCTCTGCAGCTCTGGTAAATGCGTACATAATCACCTCGGACGTTTTGTTTGCACTTAATCTCAAATGCTTAATACTCTAATCTGCAACGATAGATCAGCGGAAAATTAAGCACGCACGCAATTGCATTGCGCCCCGACTGCGACAGGCCGCTATTAAATCGTTAAATTGTAGAGTGCAGAAGTGTACGATAGAGTTGGAGTTGGAGTGTTGTTTGAGAGTGCGAAAACAAACACTCCAACTGCCGCCGCCGCACAAACAGCTCAACATCCGACCACTGGCGATTATGAATGTAACGCAGTAATAATAATTCACTGCACCATGTAGTACTCGGCGTGCAATGCATTTATTGTGTATGTACATTTGTTACATTTGCGCATGCAAGCGGCTGACGACCGTCGCCGTCGATGATTGTTTCAATCTGTTCCGCACATTGTACTCCGATTTGCTGCGAATATCGGTATTACAACAAAATGATGGAGGATGGAAGTAAAAACATGTGGCACGCGCGCATGCATTGGGGAATATATTTATGACTTTCCGTCTCGCCGGTCGGCGGAAATTTCATCGCGTGTTATCGACGAGTTTCACGAAGCACATAAAACGGGCGCAATAGAAATGAAGGTCAATATTGGTGCTATTTTCACATTGGGGAGAAGAATATCTCAACAGGATCGGACTGACAAATATCCTAAAAAATATTTCTCATTTTCTTAAAAAAAAAACGCGAAAGTATTTTTTCTATCTCTTTACAATATCAATTTGTTTTGAAGAATAATCAAAATGGTGAAATAGATTTATTAGTTTGTCCCTGCTGATTGATTGCAATTGCAACCCATATGGTCAATAAGGCATTGAGACATAAAGCTGATTCGATTGATTAGGCTGGTTTTAGTGGTATTGGTCTGAGGCAAAGTGTGTTTGTGTGAGTGGCTGAGCAATAAAATCAAAGCTGTGTAATGCAATTACGACTTTTATTAGGCCCGCACTGGTGCACTCCCATTATTCCATCCATCGCATCTTTCGGATGCATTCGATAGCATTTGGTCCGCTATCGAATGCATCCATCCGACGATAAACGAGCATTTATTACACTTATTAAATTGAGCATACCGCTATTGTTTCCAGATGGTGTCAATGTCAATACTATTCAATGCAGCTTAAAAAAACGAATGGATGATTTTCATATACTTTTGACTTTTGAAATAACAAGTTTTCAAATCTATAGTTTTAAACTGTAACTTTAAAATTCAATTCCTCATATGATATTACCAGTGGATCAAAAATTTCAATTGGAATAGTTAACTATTAAATTAAAACGAATTAATAATAGCTTTGTTCGTTTATGCTGCTCTAATTTTGAACACTGGAACTGAACTTAACTGTAGTAGGTAGTAGTTTGGTGCTCGGGTTTGAATCTCCCGCCACATGTAATTGACAAGTACAGCTTTGGTTAGCTGCCAGTGGTGGCGCTCGGTGCGAACTAATTTGAACTAGTTCAAAACGTGAAGCATAAACGAACAAACCTAATTAGAAACAAAGTTAACAAAGAAACTTTATTGCTCTGTATCTCGGCCATGAAGAACAATTTACCAACTTTCCTATTTTTCGCTAAATGTACGTCTTTCAAGGTATTCTATAAAATCTCCAGACATAATCTGAGACTAATGAAACAACCTGTATTTGGGTGTTCTTTCCTTACATATAGAAAATGTTGTAATCTAAACTTTCCCTGCGTAAGTAAGGATTGTACTTAGCATATTGGTGGCAGCGCGCGATGTTTCTAAATTTACACGTCACTCATTCGGCGCGTCCTACAATTTACAGCTCACTTACGCAGATGACGACAAAGTCGCGTTGGTTGTGCACCTTCGCGGCGCATTCATCAACGCTGAAATAACAAAAGTCCATTCATTTTACGCCCGCCGCGCGCCATTTCGTTGCATAAACAAATTTCTCCACTTCACGGTGTCAAAGCACGACTACAGCGGCTAACTGAATGTGCACACACTTCAACAATTCATTTTCTGGCTGCCGCTGCCGCCCGAACGCCCAGAACAATCATCAAAAAAAATGTGAAAAACTGCTAGAAAACTTTGCATTACCATGCGATGGCAAACAAGTGCAAACAGCTCGTGATTTATTATTTGTTTACATTTTGGCTCATTGCCTCCGTGCTATTAAGTGTTGGGCTATATGATGAAACGCTTTTTGGAATGGGCAATGATTGATTGTTATAAAATGGAAGCATGTTGATGCAAGTTGATTGCAATTAAGAAAAATACCCGTACAGTACAGATGCGACGTGCATCGTTATTTTTTATCGGTTTGTAATGAAAATTTAAGGCCGGCATCACTTAGCGCTGTAATTAATCGTTATTTATTTTTCGTGGTCTTATTCAATGTAAACATAAATACACTTTCGGTGGCACGCGCAATGTTGGTTGAGAAAGTGACGTGCGACTTATTTTATTGTGACCGCGACACTTTGGAATCTTCGATGGCTCGATGACCAGATGGAAGTCATTTACGAAACATTTGATTCCTACACAAAAACGTATACTGGGTCTTCATAAATGTCTGATTACCACGTGATCAAATTTTGAATTTCGCGCCCAGCAGCAGTTGGCTATAATTTGAAAATAAATCCCCAGATAAGTAACTGGCAAGGGAGTCAGTGGATATTGACATATTTATATATTTTTGATCTAAATCCACTGTCAAACTGAATTTTATTCGTTGATTTAATCATGCAATCCTTGAACGATATTTAATAGATAATGTATTTTAAAATTTAAATTTCCCGCCTTACAAAGTTACCAAGAAGTAACCAAATACACAGGCGCCCCAACCTGAGAACGAAAAAATTTGCGCGGGTATTCAAAATTTGATCACGTGGTAATCAGACATTTATGAAGACCCAGTAGAGACTTAAATTTAGGTTCTAACGTTGTTCAAATTGTTCTTGTCAGATTGTTAATTTATTTATTATCTTTGGGAAATGTGTTGAAATTTGTAATTACAACGTTTACATGCAATATTTTATTTTAAGGTTATGACTTAGAGTCAACGCTTAGAGCATCTTTATATTTCTTTATGTTGTATTTACATGTCCTCTGTCCACGAATGTAATTTATCACACAGAATGCATTACACAAGTGACATATGGAGTATTTAATTATGATCGTAAAGCGTAGAGCCTTTTTCGGCTAAATAGTTACATGTATAGAATTGAGTAGGAAGTTCGAACACGACACTCTCGTGTAATTTGTTATCTACACGTTGACCTGAACATCATCTATAGTACAAGCCGACAGCACTTGCGTTTATTCATATATTAGTGTTAATATACACTTTTTAAGGTGGCCTCGTCTCATCTTTCCTAAAGCGCACACATTTAATGTACAAATACAAATCATAGAGTTAAAGCGGTTAAAGCTTAAGCGCAAACGTTTAGGCTAGGCACGTTTGCTTTTGACTGTTGGAAAGTATAAATTTAAAACGATTTGTAATTGAAGACGCTGCGCACGCAGTACCTGACTGCCTGACTGAAAAAATGTTGACATAATACTCGTGCTCATTCATATGTTTGAGATGGAACTCCCACAATGCAATGTCAAATGCATTTTGATATCAGGTAATATTAAGTATCCGATTTCATCAACTACAAGAAGAACAAAAATGATGAAAGAGAGGAAGAAAAGCTTGAATTTACTTTTTAATTTATTGGCCCTAAAACGTGATTACAAATATATCATACATAGATATGCACTTTTTCCAGCTTTACAATTGCTTTTTATCTTCCCTCTTTCAAATGCATTCTCCCACAGCGCTTTATCCAACCAAAACGTATGTAAATCTTCGACTAAGCGCTTTGAGCCGCGCTCTTACCACTCGAAAAACTCCCCAAAGCCATTCGATCCCCTAACCCTAACCTAAAAGATTCCCACTCCCACCAATATGTGGGTGAATAGAAAAATAGACATACACAAAAATATCCTAGTGAATGCAACGGAATATAGAAGGAAATTATAATATTCTATTGGATGGCGATTTTTATAGCCTTTATCTATGCGAAAGTTATAAATATATAAGCTGGTCGAACGCCGCTGCTCTATAAGCATACACGCTATGCCAGAAGTGGCGGCTGTGCATTAGCCATCGGTTATATTCAAAAATGCCACACGGAAGGCATTGAACTTGCACGTATAGACGTATACTTCGCCTCTATACACGAGCTTGCACTCTTGCGGCAACGATATAAAACTTATTGAAAGTTTTCGGGAAAAGGTCCTGGAAAGGTTATTGAAGCGATTCTCCCGTGGTTATTCAATAGCATGGCAACGTGGCAAGACACTCGCCTCGTGTCTAGGAAGGAAAATAGGAAAATTGACTTCAATAAATTTTCTTTTATTCGAATATCGTTCGGGAACTGTGGCCAAATCACATAGTGTGGATTTACGATTTTTGTCTTCTATCATTTTCCTTTGAGTTCTTCGTGACGGGACACATGCTATTTATATATTTATGCACGTCATTGGGCGTCTATAAGAGTAGTTCAATATCTGACCACCCATTTAACCAATGTAAATAAGGAGTCTATAATGAGAAAGACATAACGCCACGCCACTTTTATGGTCTCGAGGTGTCACTCAGGTTTTGGCGCTGGTGTCGCGTATCTGCC
>JARJDQ010006834.1:0-13028 GCA_030264215.1 Geostiba sp. GC000077 | reverse complement strand
TTTTAAAATTAATTTTTAATTTTAAGGTAATTAGGATTTTTCTTGTGGTACCCTATACTTTATTCTTAAAAAAATACATGTGTGATTGTATTTCCTCTTCTATAATTTTTTTGATATAATTTTTTTTTTAAGTTTTCACTACCTAATTAAAAATAAATTATTGTTTTAAATATTTTTTATAGCTTTTTACATTCATCCAGTTTTTATGCAACTCCTTACACTTTCTTTCTTATGACATGTATGCATCATGTTTGTAGTTTCAAGGTGACAAAGATTGCTTCTTACTGCTTCCGACTACTGTTGACTTCTGACGGGTTTACGCCACAAAAAAGGCGTAATAAATGCTTACGTCTTTTTACAACAACTACCTGAAAACTGAGTGTTCACATTGTGTACTTATACAACAGCAAACATTTATGCAACAATGTAATTGTTCTTCCTTCTTGGAGAAATGGTTACATTCAGTATATTGTGCTAACACCTCACAGGTAATTTATGGATGGTTGTGTATTTGTATGTTAATTGTACTCTCGTGTACTTTGTACGCAGGCAAAATACTTGTTGGCCGGTCGGTAACGATGCGAAGAAAGTGGAGAAAATAAAAGCAGTGCGCAACCAACCACATGGAACTTCACTACTTTTTGCTGCCATGACGCCTGGGACTGGGACTTTCCTTCGTGTAATGGCCGACATCAAGCATCGGCATGTCGAAGAAATTTCGAACTAGTCTAAAGCTATCATCCGTAGGTTAAACTCACTCAAACTCAACAAGCAAACAGGCTACCAGACTAATACTAACAGTTATCACCAGAAGAACACTCTAATAGAATAGATTCAAAGGAGCTTCTTCACTTCGGCTAAGAACTTGGTTTTAGTTTCGTCCTTTCGTTTAGTACAGTGGCATCAAGTGAAGGACAGAAACAGAGATTTCCAGTCATCGACGTGACCTCGCGTGTGTTTGCTTCTTCGCTGCCGGCGGATGCATTACGTCTTCGTGTCGATCATCATCGAGAGTTTCGGCGGGCATCGGCGGAGAGAAAAGAGAGTGTGTCCGCGGTCATCGCGCGCGTTAGATGTGCTCTCGGTGTGCGGCGTCGCATCCTCGAAACTCGTGCGAATTTCACTCTCGGTGCGCTCGGTGTGCTTGCGCAAAACGCAGCGGGCAAAAAAATTGAAAGTCAATGAATCTGGTGGAAGGCAGTCGAAGTCGGACCATTTGAACCGCACCATTATATCATTATAATTACTTTGGGATACTCGCCTTTTTCTTGCTCACGGTGTGCGCTTGTGAAGGAGTGAAGTGCATGACTTGATCACTCAACATCTTTCAAGGTAACGTACATTGCGCCTTTGGTCAAAACCATTATCACCTTTTACTTGATATTACTCGACATTACTGTAATCATGTTTAGAGGCATTTTTTTATTGCGGTTGATTGCAATCACAAATCACAATCATACAAAAACAAAAACACAACGAAAAAGATCAAGATCATTAAACATTGATGTTATAACTGACATCTGAGTATATCAAGTTAAAAATAAAAATTAAAAAAATCACGAAATGCTAATTGTGACTTGCGATTGCCTAATAGATGCGATGGTGCAAATGATAAAAATTATGGATTGCGCCATTATATATCGTTATGAATATTCATTTTAATAACACACATTTAGTAGGAAACTCGGTATTTAAGTGCTAGATAACACCTTACTTCAGCTCACACACCTAGTCTTAGAACCTAGACTAATGATTATCGGGCAAATGACACAATTTCTATGCAATTTATGCAATTTGCGAAATTTTGAAATTTCTACCACACCGCCCATAATGCGCTTCAATGCACAGATAACACATTAAAATGTTCCACCTAATATAATTTACCAAAGAATGCTTCAATCGTAAACGCCAATGGTAATTATTCGCCTTGGTAATTTTAGCCTTAATAGTATCAAAGTGCGATCGTTCAAAAGAACTGCAAGTCTCAAATCAAGTATAAATACAAGTTTCGAAAGCCAAGTTGGAAATTGGAAACTAATCGAGTTAAAAGTCAATGATTGTGACACTTGATGGGATTAATGACAATAACCCCAATTAGTTCCAATGAATGATAAATTGCGCTTAAGGTTTAGAATTCGACAACGCATCATAAAATATCGATTTGTTCACTCTGTAATATCAAATACTAAGTAACACTATGAGTAATTTTAAAATGGAAAGCTTTCAAGCATTTTTGTGGATAAATGCAATTTAAATGCCAGTGAACTCATAAAATTCATAATAATTTGCAAAATTATGCATGTGCACAAAATTAAAGTGATTAAACTTGGAATTACAACATTAATATTATGCTTTTGAATTTACTTTGTTTTTCGAGATTTAGATTAACTAAATTTAGCATTATAAGTACTTAATTATCACTAAGCCAATGACATCAATTAAAAACGATATGACGCAATATTTAACGTTGATATTATATATTACATTAATTATGCTGCACTTTATAAACTTAATATTGAAGTTCAAAGTTCTTTTTCCGAAGAAAAAAGTAAAATTTGAAGGTTGTCGTCTGGACATGTACATTTTCGTCGTTTTCGTATTTAAGTCTAATGCAATCGACCGATTTTATATATTTAAACGGTATAGTATACAGGGTGTCCCATTAAACGAGTGACTCCTATTGAGGGTTCATGGCTGGCTTTGAAAGAACTACATTTTGGGAAAAAGTAGGTAAATTGTTCTTCATTTCCGAGATGCAGAGCGATAAAGTTTCTTTATTAATTTTGTTTCTAATTATTATTTCATTTTAATTTAAAGTGTAATTGAAAGATTATTTTATTTGTTATCTATTCCAGGGGTGTTCGGCTTAATCAACCCCCTGGTTATGTTTTTACTATACTATTTTACACTTCATCTTGAGCAGCTTAGTTAGTTTACAGAATAACAAGGTATTATACAGAATAACTAGTTAATGCATAGAATTTCTATTTTATAATTTAACTACGGAAGCCAGTTATTTCATAGAATAACAGACTTCCATGATTTAACGGTAACATATACCTACTTCTTTCAATGCCATCTATAAAACCCCCTGGGTAATTACGCGATAATTGGGACACCCTGTAGTATAGCACCTAATCTGCCGCGTAAAAATGCGCATTTTTTTGTACCTTTCTTTATTTTATTTTTATAGCAATTTAAAACAAACGTGATTTTTTGCGGAAAACTGAAGCCTCATAATAATTAAATGAAGGCGTAAATCGAAATAAAAGAGAGCCTAAAAGAAGAAAAAAAATCTCGTGTCCAGACGACACCCTTAAGACTACAAATATGAATAATAAATATTTAGCTTATTATTGTAAAACGTAAAACAACAATAAACAGAAATATACAAAATCAACATTGAACCTTGATAATCCTAGTTGCGTTGTTGCGTACATAATAAATGTATCAATCGCATCAAACGCAGGTAAGTAATTAGAACATGATTTGGTTCTATTATTCCATTCCATAATTCAAGGTGACTAATTAATTAATACTCCAATAAAACTCATTAAACTCATTGCATAGTTTAGATTTAGATGGAGATTTCAACAGCCGACTACACACCAAACCCAACTGTTACAAATATGATATTAACGAAATAAATTAGATATTTAAGGAGTTTGTGATGATTAAGATTAATTACTAATAATACAAATGCATAAGTTTGTGTGAGTGCTCCGGAAGTGTGAGTGATGTTTTAAGTTTTAATAGATTTTTAGTGTGTAGATTTTGCAATATGACATTCAAGCAACTTTATTAAAGTCATGATCACAGAACGTAGTACACAATTAGATTTGTCAATCTCATTAATTTCAATATTTCAACATTCAATGTGCGTGCTTAGCCACACGTAACAATTAAGATTTTTGGCAATTAACAAGGAAAAATGCAAATTTATGAAATTTAAATTTTGATTGTGCATTTTTGACTTCTTAAGTTGACCTTTTTGAGGACGCTTTTGAATTAACATTTATTTGAGTAATGAGGCCACTAATAAAATGCAACTAATAAAGTGCATTTGTTACCTAATATTTTGCACTAATTTGTGACATTTGATAGATATTTAAAAGTTGCAAAATTTTGAATTAATTATTTCTATAAAAACGAATGTTTGCGCAGCTTGACAGCTAGTTGGATTTTAAACGTGTTTGTTCAAAGACCCTCAGGTAATTTATTTTTTCTTCTTTTTTTCTTCTGAAGTGCATTTTCGTTAAGGAGATCTGAATCAATAATGCTTCTATGTCAATAACGTACCAATCAATTTATTAAATCAATTTATTCAACATTGCATCAACATGTGCTCCAAATTCGATATAGAATCCATTCATTTGATTTAGGCCAAAAAAATATCATATATGTTTTAAGTGGTTTTAAGACGATAATCAATTTCATGTTTCATTAATGACTTAAGTCAGTGAGGAGGAGCCTAACCCTCCTTGACCCATTTCCTCCCAGTTTTCGTGCGATGTGACGTCACAAACTCTGAATTCGCTTCGTGAGCATGATGGCTTAAACGACTCTTAAGCCTAGTGCCAACAACTCGCTCAGTCATAAACACCGTGACTGCCACCAAAACACAACTTATCCAAACTAAACATTATACTTAAAAAAGTAAGTACTAAGTGTAGTATTTTGGACATTTGCAAATGAGCATATACGTTTATATGGTTTAAGTCTAAAGCTTAACGTAAGACCAGTATTAAGACTTAAGTCAAGTTGCATTTCAACATTTGAGTCAGCTGGCTACCTTGCATTGAATTCGCTGCGGCGCGCCGCGTGGCGTGCCTTGTCAGTGACTTAAGTCGCTTGCGCACAGACGCCACCCGACCTACATCCATGCCGGCGTGCGCACTAGCGACCCAGGCCGCAAGTTGGGAGTAGAAATAAGAAGAACTCTATTACGTTGCGCGCATTCACTTTCGAACCTGCGACGGGCAACACACCGCACACCACACGTCAAAAACACCACTGAACGTTCGTTCGCGGCGCGCATCGGACGTCTCTACACGGTGTTTGGTGTGCTCTTTCACTCGGGGGCCCAATTTTTTGCTCGGCGCACGCAAAACGTAAATAATCCGCGCGGCTCATTAGGGTCGCCATATTTGAGTCACTGTCACACACACACACACACACACGCCTGCAACCATCCAAACAGCATTTGTGTATTGCTTTCATTAAGAGTGCGTTTGTTTGTTTGATTTTAGATCAACTGCCATCAGGATCCGAAGGAAATTAGCGTTTAATTAATTTATTGCCCAACCTTATCAAAAATGAGACAAACATGGATGTTATTTGGGTTGTGCGCCCTGTTTTGCGTCGCTGTGGAGGGCCGCACGCTCGCGAAGCGGGATGCCTATGATGAACTGGATCCCAACCTGCAGGTGAGTCTTGACCGTCTGACGTCTCTATCTTTGAATCTTCCTTCCGTGAGTGAAATCGAAACCGTCATCGTAATCGGTGTCTGCGCATGTTGCATCAGCATTTTTTCTTACCTATTTATTCTAATTAACCGACAGTTATGAATATAACTACATTTGCAATGTATGTAACATTGAGGCTTTGAGGCTTGGAATAATTAACATTTGAATGAGTGAGCGCCTCACTTGCGCAATTGCAATGAAATCGAAAAGCGGAAAGATGCTTCAACTTCTTTCTACTGCTCAAGAGTGATTTAATTAGGACCGGAGTTCATTACTGGCAAGTGTCGTCCTGTCTCAAACACGCTGTCGTGCCGGAGAGTGAAAGTTTTTACTTAACTCTCAAGAACGCTCAACTTAACCAAAAATTCAATTTCTAAAAATTTATTTCAAAAGTCAATACTAAGTCCTTCTTTCTATTTGAAGATCTGCTAAATTTCCTACTTCTTGACTCAGTGCCTTATTTACCTATTTATCGTTACTTATAGTTATCGCCGTGCGCCGGTGCGAATCTGTAACGTGACTTAACGTCCTTTGAAATTTACATTTTCCATTCACTTGCCTCGCCTCGTTGAAATAAATTCAAAAGGCTTCAATTCACTTCTCGGTACACAGTACACGCCTATTTGGGAAGTACGATTCAGTAATAAGTAATAACTCAGCAATAAGCACTGATTTGTATTTTTCTTTGCGTTAAATAACCGCTGGTAAATTGTGCTTTCTCGCGACACCAACACCAACCACAATATTTAATTAGCGCAATAATTAACTGCATAGACATGTAAATGTAAACCATACCTATAGTAGAACTTAAGCTAAGTTTTATTGGCGAAAGTCACTGTTTTGTCTTTGCTGTAACAAAATGCATATGTTAAGTATTGCAAATTGTGACTATAGTTAATGTAGTTATTCGATTATTTAAATTTAAGACATGTGTGCACCGAAAATCCGTTACATGCTTAGCTCGGCTACTTAGTAGCACACATTGTATGCCACACTCCGCACACGTTACATAATAATCGCATTTGTAGGTAACACACAACACACGATTATCTTGAATCAGAATCAGAATTCAACCTAAGCTTCGTGCTACTTTTCTTTTCATTCTGTCAATAATTCAATATTTCCATGCATAATCGAGCATTAACTATTAATAGACAGATGATTAAAATCGCGGCCAAAAATATTTTGAGGTTAATGCATTGTGTGCTTTGATTGAATAGTTTTTGCAATATACCAACAGTTGTTTAAGGCGTTGATTGATGCCTTGGTTTGTTGTTTTGCATTGAGTTGCAAAATGCGCTGGCGATTACAAGATGTCACCGCCATTTTGTTTTGCACGTTATTTGCATGTTAATGGCGATCGGATGCGTCCAAAAACTGAAAACACAGCTACTTGCAATACTATAGTAATAATAAAAACAGAAAGTCTTAAAACATGATTATTGCATTATAAAAATAGTGAACGCGTATATTTCCAGATCATTAAAGATTTGTGATGTAGTGAGGTTTTTCGGGGCAATTTTCGACGAAACGAAAAGTAATTGTGCAATTTTAAAAATTGCATGCCCAGTCACATCACATGCGCGTTTTACATAATCATAGAATTAAGCAATTTTAATATTATTCAATGCATTTAAAAGTGCATTCTTTATGCTATTTACATTTAGATTTTGTGACTTTTTCTTTTTCGTCATTTTTTACAACTAGTCTTTCAACTAGATAACTAGCACTTAATTCATCCCACGACTCTTTGCAATAGTGTCCAAAAAGGAGGACGAATCAATTAAATTGCGTTAGTCGACGTTTACATTATTTAAACACGCATAAAACGCACAAAACGCTCGAAATTTCTTTAATTTGTTAATTGAATTGCGCTCTTAGCAAAGGCATTGCACAAGATATTTTTTCCATTCCCAGAGCGCCACTAAACGATTGCAAGCTGCGAGCAATCAGCGTAATTAAGTTTCAATCTTGAGCAACTTCCCAGCAACATCACGACTGGATAATAAACACAAAAATTATATCACTTAGAATTTTGGGTACATGTTCGCAAGAAACGGTGTCATATTTGACTTTGACTTCAGACTTTTATGTTTTCTTTTTACATATCAAGCGAAACTGCAATTGAAATAGTTTTGCATCAAAGTAATTATTTAATTTGCAATGCATTGAACGCCAGACATGTTTGCATTGTTGTTGTAGCAACTTTTGCTTTCGTCCTTCGCGTTCACACTTCAGCGCTTGCGAACTTTTACGCCTTTTATTTAGCATGCATTTCCAATTCCAGTAAAAGTGGGTGCTACGACACTCCGACAACGTGTCGATTGCCAATTAACCTGCGCGGCGACACCGTTTGAGCAAATAATGCACAACGATTCAAACATGACAATCGATGGAAGAGCTGAAGAGTTTTGAGGACGTTGAGGCCGTTAAGTCCTAAGTCTTAAGTGAGGATAATTGCATCATTAAATAAATAACATGCATACTTGGTCACATACATTCAAGGGACACAACTTGCACAATGCACAATTAATATTAAAAAGCAGTAAAACGCTTGCTTCGCACCTTAATATGTATACAAATGATGCAAACATTTAGTGTTGAAGTTATTTGCTTATAAATGGTGTTTAATTGCGGCGGAAATTGTCGGGAAAATGCATTTTTCTTGCGGTGCCACGCAAGTTGCATAACTCAAAAAGCGGCAGTATGGCAATACGGCAATCTTCCGCGATATAAACCGTCCAAGTTTATTACGACTTGGTTTAGATGACGTTCGATGCCTGTGATTATGACTATGAGTTATCACTGAACTATCCAAGACGCCTGCATTACCTAATCCGGCGAATTGTTCTGTTCGTGGAATCACTTTGCGCACGTTTTGTTCAGATTAAATGAGCCATTAAAGTTCGTCGTGCTGTACGCGGATGTGCAGCTTACAGCCGAGCACGTGGCTGAAGACTGGCGAAGAGTGCGAAGACATGTCGTCGATGGTTCTTTCACTTTCTATTCGCTTTCTTCGTGTGTACCTTGGTGTTTAGATGCTCGCTACATGCGTGTGTATTTCTGCTTCCAGGAGGTCGAAGGCGACGACGTCGTGCGAGACAAGCGCCATCAGGATGTGAAGTTCGGCGTGAAGAACGCACTCCTAGGCTTTGTATTCAACGTAAGTCTTTACCATTTGCTCGCCGCTCGCGACACACTGTAGACGTAGAATTTGGAAGGCGTCTGCTTTCACGATCACTTGCACAACTGTAATTTGGTTACCAAATGTTGATTGTTAGAAAATCAATTCGTTCATCGACCACAAGACGAAATGGATCGACCAGCTGGACAGGACGAACGCGGCGAAGAACGCCCAGCACGGCATCCACCCGCCGGCCGATCCGGTGACATCGCTCTCGGGCGTCATCTCCGGCGCCATCGGGCAGAAGCTGCAGGCCGCTGGGCCGCTGATCGGCGTCGCCGTGCAGACGCTCACCAGCGGCTCAGGTGGGCTGTCCGGCGGCAGTGGCGGCTTCAACATCGGCTCCCTCCTCGGCGGGCTTAGCGGCGGCGGTGGGGGCGGCGGCGGCGGCGCCGGCATCGAGGCCGAGGGACACGCCGAGCTCAACGCCTTCGCCGGCTAGTCACTATATAGTTAGTTACCATCCAAAATCTACTACTTTCAAAAAGAAAAGAAAAGCGAGAAACAAACATTTTGTACATAATTTATTGTAATATTGTTTTTTTATAAAACCATTTCTTTCCAATGCTAATCTTATCTTATCTCTGTACTCATTTTGCAATACTTTTTTGTGTATTGATTGCAAAGGATACGAAAACGCACGCCGATGATTTGCTCAACTGGTTTTCTCTCTTTATCGCTAAACGCTATTGTCTTGTAGAGGGCGCTTACTGCTATACTACGAATGTTACCTACGCTACCAAGATTACCTAGAATAATCGATGTGTACATATGTTTTATGCTGGTTGAATGTGAAAACCTGTTTTACTACCACTACCTAGGTATAATATTGTAATTAAGACTTAAATAAAGTAAAATATTTGTATACATATTGTGATGTTGTAAAACTAAATCCTAAATGTCAAATTTCGTTCTAAATCTTAATATTGCACAATTTGTGTTTTTGTGTGCTTGTGTATATGTGCGAAATAAATCTTGTAGTTTCTTGTAGACACTTATTGCATAATCTATTTAGACCGTCTACATATATTGGAACCAAATTACAGTTTCATATTCTAATACTACATTCGAATATTTATCCAATCAATTAATTAATTCTGCAGTTTGCACTACTTTCCATTTTATGTGCACCTAATCATAAAAATTGGCATAATAACATTTACAATCATGGTTATGTATGTTTTTCAAGAATCAATATTGTACTCCTGTACTCCATAATAATTTTTATTATTTCAGCCTTCTTCTGGCGCAAGTAGCGGTGCGAAACCACGAGTGCTTACCTCAACTACAAAGAAGCCTACTACTACGCAGGATATCGTCATCTTCGAAAAGGATAAACCAGTTTCGCTAGATTTCCCCGGCGAGCTGTTTGGATCGTCCTTTAACTTGGTTACCAACTTATCCGAAACAGTTGGTGACTTTATGATTGTAAGAGTTTCCGTTTTTTTTCTCAAAATCATGATTTTATTATAGAGTTTTAACGCTGTTGTAATTTTTAGAATTCGGCGTTGAGAACTCAACGTCTTTTGGAATCAATGCGGCCATTCTTACGCGCCATCTTCGGCTCCAAAGGATTGGTAATCGAAGCAACTACAGACAAGCCAATCTTTTCTGATCCCAATGCTGATAACGACGTTTAGCAAAGAGATTAGGTTGTTTTAAATCTCCACATTTTTGTTCAAATCTTATAATTTTTGTGATGGTATATTTTAAGTATTTCATGTGAAAACTTGGTTGCCTATATTAAATGTATAGCCATAGAAACGGTTGTTTGAAAGCAGTGAAAGTTTCAACGGTTTCAACTTCAAACCAGACAAATGCCGTCAATCTGTAGTTGAAATGGGCAAAAATTATTACAAAATCCTGGGACTGCACAAGTCCGCCAACGATGATGAAATAAAACGCGCTTATCGCAAGCTAGCCTTGAAATACCATCCCGATAAGAATCAGAACCCACACGCGGATGAGCGATTTCGCGAGATCGCCGAAGCGTACGAAGTGCTCTCTGATAAACGTAAGCGTGATATTTTCGATCATTACGGCGAAGAGGGCCTGAAAGGAGGTCCCCAGGAGGGTTCCGACGGTGGGGCCGAGTTCCACTACGAATATCACGGGGATCCACGCGCCACTTTCGCACAGTTCTTCGGTAGTTCCAACCCGTTCTCCTCGTTCTTCGGGGATGACGGTTTCGACATGTTTTCCTACGCTTCGGGCAATTCACAGCAAGGTCAGATGCTCCCCCAAGACGATCCAGTCGAGCATGAAATTCTTGTAAGCTTGGAGGAGATCCTCCAAGGAGTATGCAAGAAGATGAAGGTCACGAAGAGAGTGTATGATGTCAAAGGTAGCGTGCGCATCGAGGAGAGGGTGCATGAGATTTACGTCAAGCCTGGATGGAAAGCGGGGACGAAGATCACGTTCTCGAAAGAGGGTGATCGCTATCCGAACCGGATACCAGCAGATATTGTGTTTGTGATCCGCGACAAGCCACATGAGCTGTTCCAGAGGAAGGGGGAAGATATCGTCTTTAACGCTAAGATTACACTGAAACAGGCGTTGTGTGGATTTGTGATGAATATCCCAACGCTACAACCGAGCGATGGGAATATCGTCCTGCAGATGGAGCGAGAGATCAGCTCTCCCAATACGATCAAGACCTTCGTCGGTTATGGCTTGCCGTTTGTGAAGGAGAGCACTAAGAGGGGCAATCTTTTCGTGACCTTCGAGGTGACGTTTCCCTCGGCGTTGACGCCTGAACAAATTGGCATCCTCCGAGAACTCCTATAACCTTATTTCCGAGCTATATGTTAATGTTGTGCTAGTGTTGAAATAAAACCTTTAAACTCTTGCGGTTAGTGTATGTGTGGTGTGCTGTTCTGAAGATGTTTGGTGATGGAACTCTGATTATGTAAGTTGTAGAAGCGCAAAGGAGCATTAAGTCAGAGTGGCGCGCGCACGGTGCGCGGCCTTGACTCGTTGGAGAATGAAACTCGTACGCGCAACTCGACGCTAAGCTCACTTAAGCACAACGGGTTCGAAACGAGGTTGCAACGGTCGATTCGCCTCCCAAGAAGTCGCCGAGCAACACACGAGCGCGCGTGCTCGATGCTCCTGAGGTGACACGATCACATCACACATCAGTTCCATGCAGTCCTTGCATAGTGCATCAGTGCATTCGTACTCTACGCCGCCGCCGCCTTAAGTCCCCTTAAGCACAACCAAAGTGCAACCAAATCTGCAAATTCTAGGATTTAACCATTTTTACTCCCAAGGCCAAGTAAGTCCTAATATTTTAAAGTAAATTAAGTTCAATAAAAAAATCTAGGTATACTTAAGTATATACTTAAGTAATGTTGCTTATGTCATAATTAGAAATGCCAAATTTAATTCATAACTGCCAAACATAATTTCATGTGATATAATTCGCACCTCTTGTGTCTGTATTAAAGTGAGCCTAGTTTAAGTTAAGTTGGTTGGTGGTTCGTTGAGTTGTAGTGCGTACAATTGAATATGTGTCATGAGGTGAAAACGCGCCGAGCAAACAATCAAACAATGCCGACGCCGATCGAGTTCTTCATTACCTAACGTGTTGTATTCAGTATTCTTCAGTATTCATGAATTGCATGCCCATCCATCCGCGGTGCTAAATGAGCCAGAGCCACTGGAACGAAACACCTGCGGAATTATAACATCAAAGAAAACGGAAGCGCAGACTGTGCCGCCACTTGTACTTTACTTATACTTAATTGAGTTACAAGGCATTGAATAGTGATTGAGTAATAAAGAAATTAAAACGGTTGAAAATTTGGAAATTTGAAAATTTGAAACTTCGAATCACTGTTTGAATATAAACATCAGTGTGGTCATAGTTTAATGTTAAAATTGGTAAAGTTAAAGTTAACTCAGGTTGTTTAGCATGCTAATTGAAATGTCGATATTTTTAGGTTAAGTATAATAATAAAATTAACAAAATTATTCCAAATAAGAAATACAGGGTATGTATAAATTCGCAGATCAAATTTACTTAACGCTATTATAGAGCTAAAAGTTTGAAAGGTAACTTTGTAAATAAACATGTATTTCATTTGTTTTAAATAAAAATGCCTGATAACTGCAATAAGGAACTTATCCCCAAAGTTACATTTAGCTAGATTTTAGATGCATACTAAAATGTTACAGCTTTAAATTGCTTCAGAAGGATTTATTAAATAAAATGTGAATTTGGCAATGTCTCAACTTTGATAATTTATGGTTTCCATGATTTCGCAGTAGTATTTAATAAACAGAATAGTACATTGCATACTAAAAGTGGAAAACAGTGAATTACATTACGATCGAAGGAATGTAATTGTGTTTTCCACTTGAAGTATGTACAGTAC
>JARJDQ010006818.1:0-17226 GCA_030264215.1 Geostiba sp. GC000077 | reverse complement strand
TGAAACTTGCTCTATACCTAAAATGCTATTTGCCTCTCACCTCTAGTCTTATGGCACATATCGCGCATTCTCTCTCTTGACTACACACGTTCTGTGCAAAATTGAGTCCCCTATGCCAGCAGCAAGCAGACATTTATCGTGCGTCAGAGAGAGAATGCGCGATATGTGCCATAAGACTAGAGGTGAGAGGCAAATAGCATTTTAGGTATAGAGCAAGTTTCATAGAATGTAGCCCTACCGACTTAGTAAAACGTATTCCACGTTAAAATGAATTTCTTAAATTATTATTTTATTCTTATAAAATTGCAGTTGTTCTTCGGTCTGGTCGGTCTCGGAAGAAAGCCGTTGACGATCGTGGCATTGTCCTAAGAGGCAGACTTGCTAAATTCTCCCTTATTCCTTACTCCTGAGTACCTTGTAGCTCTATAAGTATTAAAAGTGTAATTTAGTAAAAACTTAGCCTCCGCTTGGATCTTTATTAAGCGTTTGCATGCTACCTTTTGGATGTGTAATTGGATTCGTGTGAAAACACCTCCTTTTGCGTTTTACATCCATCCGAAAGTGTTGCAAACCTGCATGTCGCATGTATGCCACAGTTGTTAACTCCTCTTCTACAGCGGCCAGATTGGCGAAGAAAAAGTAATCGCGACTGTGCATGCGAAAGATGCGAAACGTGGAAATCGCGCACGGCGTAAAAGTGTCTCGAGTGTCGAGTCGCAGAGTCGCAGGTCGCGCGGCATCATCACCATCGGGATGTTACGACTCCGCTGCGCTTTTCAATCTTGATACAAACGGGCGCAGCGGCGACGCAAACGTCTCTCTCGACCGGCCATTATTATTATTATTATTACGTTCCACGATTATGGCATGTTATGTTATAATCCCGCAGGTCGCAGCTTCTCTCTCGCGAGTTTCGCAAATTTCGTGCGCGACTTTTACTAAATTGTTTCCTTATTTTGCTTCTTTTCGCAATCGGCAATTTATACCGATCATCGATCAGTATACCTACAATCTTACAAGATTTTTCATGAATTCGAGGTTACACTTAACTTGGATCAGCGTGGATCTACTTGGATAGTTGAGTGCGGTTATGTTGTACGATTGGATATGTTTCTAGCTGTTTCCAGCTGTGTTTTGAGTCGAAAACATCAAATCATCACGTCTTCGAGTCGATGCAATTTAACGATCTGTACTCGCAGGGCGTACATGCAAGTACACGAAATTCGAGTTGTTTCGTGGCCGGGGCTCGTGGTCGAACGCCACGCCGCGACCCGTAGACAATACATTATGGCGGCCGGCAAAATAACTCACTTGTTCGCCGGCCAACCTGCGGCTCGACCCGAGCCGACCATCGCCTCGAAGGAGGCGAAGGGAACGAGAACAGGTTTCTCCGCAGCCAGCCCAACAGTCTCCGAGGACTGGATTTCACTCTTTTACAACCAGCCACACTCATACCACTTCCTATCATAATGCAATCATACCCAAACGTACTTACGCACCTTCAAGCCACTGTGGCCAGTGCATGTGTAGCGGTCAAGCATAAATTTATTCACCGACTTGCGAGACTCGACGTGAGCTCTTTCATTCTTCGTTTATTCGATTATTCTATTATGGTTTTTACGAGGCGCGCGCGAGCGCAGGTTTCAGTCTGTTTTGTGCTTTTTTTTGCTTTTTATGGCACTCATTGTTTCGTCTGTGAGCTGCTAATATCTGCGCCGTGTTATTGCCTGCCCGTTTGGCGACGATGAGGTTTTCTCGGTCTTCCTGCTGGCAGCCTGGCGGCGAAACACGCGGGCGGGCGCAAAAATGCCGCGCACCTTCACCTTTTGACCATCGGTCGTCGCACACTTCGCGCATTTCACAATCATGGCTGCCGCTGCGGCCGGCACAGGTGAAAGAAATAAAAATGCAAAACGCCAATTCCCCATTCCAAAGAAATTGACACATGCACAATAAGTGCATCTAAGTTTCAACTGGCGGCTTCACCTTTCTTTTCATGACGCCTGGCGTTTTTATTTCCTTGTCGAAAATACTTTCGGTTTTGTCTTTCTTTATTCATATACGATGTTCCTGTTTTACTTTGACCGGTAGACCAGAACGTAGCTGATCTTCGCTCTTCACTCTTTTCCTATTTAATTAGCACATGTCGGCTAATTAAGTGGGCGGAAATGTCTTCATTGATTTAGCAGGCATATCGCACTGGTTGCTGGTAACAGTATCGCTTACAAACATGGAAGGTGCGTGGTGCGCACAGGCAAAGAGCAAAATGCAAAATGAAAATTAATGAAACGATAAAGACCAGACAATAGAATGCAAACGAATGTGCAGTCGACGGCTGTGGTTGTGCACAAATACCAGACATAATTGCATAGTCTTATTATCGCCGCCATTTCGCTCTAACAATCGGCGACATCCCACGCGATTATTCAAAATGTGCTACGTGCTATATACACTGGTACATTGCAACTGAACTCCAACTAGAACCAATCATAATATAGGGTGTTAATAATAAAGTGAATTTCAAAAAGACTAGGATTACGTATTATGTGCGCACAAGACCAGACTGCGCGCGGAATAGATTCAAGGTAAGATATACGGTCTTGTGCGCATCTATTACGTAATCCTTGTCTTTTTGAAATTCACTGTAGTACATTACATACTAAAAGTGGAAAACAGTGAATTACATTACGAGCGAAATATTTAAACGCGACGCGAGCGCAGCGAGCGAGCGTGTAATTTCGCGGGAATGCAATTCTGTTTTCCACTATACTTGAAGTGTACAGTTCTTTATCTGCGACCATAGTCGATTAACAAGGACAGTGTGAAAAGGAATAGAAAATAATTGTTCGTCGGCGCGCTCGATGGCACCGACGAGCGATTGTTGTTGATTGTTTTTCTTATCTCCTTCGTACTTCGTTTGTTGCTCTCTTGTTTTCCACTTATATGCATTACAATTACGTTGTTTTCCACTTAGGTATGTAAATCTAACCTAAAAACCTAAAAACTTTTACTCGCGTTTTCGCGAAAGCACAAAAAAGTGTAGTTATGTAGTTCCTCGGAAACGCCACAGATTTGACAAGTCAAATGATACAAAAAACGAAAACGTTAATCCTGTATCATTGAAATTTGGTAGTCGGAGAAAAAGTAGTGTGTACTTCGGGCTCGCTTCACAACTCGACACTAGTATCTATAAAATCGGGCTTTCTAAACAAGCAATACAAACTACTTTTTAAGCACAATTTTTTGTTGTTTTAAAACGTAGTACAGCCTGTTAGAATAATTTATATGTACATTATAGAATTCTTGATGAAATATTGCGTTTGTAACACGCCAAGCTACATAGCGGAGCTCCAGTCTTCGAACAAGAATATTTTTTCAAATTCCCGCAATTCATACTACACAGCTGTGGCTTGACGAGCTTCGCTTTCGCTGCCTTCAGCGGATAATCAAAATTCACCGGATACGAAACAATTGTGCTATCATTATTCTGTTTGTACAGAATAACAGGTACACTTGCTCTTGCATTCTTAGCCTTAGCAGTCTTCAAAGCTTTTGACTCCTGCTTCTTGAGCAGTCTCTCAAGGGTCTTCTTCTTATCCTTCTCCCTCTTTGCATCTGCCACCTGTTTCCTCTTCTGTGACTTGATCTGTGCTTTCTGAATTGCTTCCGGTGTCATCACCTTCTCTTTGTAACCCGTTGGCAATGAGATTAGGCCTTGATTAGGAGCTGTGATATTATCTGTAGACCTATCATACATTGCCCTTTGCCGGGCTGTCATGAGCGAGGGATCTTTGGGCTTTATTTTCTTCAGTTCCTCATCGACATCTTCCAATTTGCCTGATTCAATTGCAGTGAGCCAGCGTTCTTCATCACTGGAGGCGCTATCGCGTTTGCGGCGCTTTTTAGTTGCGGAATTTGTCGAGACGTTGAGGGATTTGGATTGAGGAGTGCGCGACTTGGAGCTGCTTGGTGACATTTCTATGTCGACAATGAGATCACTGGAGTCTTCATCTGAGTCCCTTCGTGGGCGTTTACTCCGAGATTTGTTCTTTGAAGATGATGATGTGGTTGACTTTAGAGACTCTACAAACGTCATCAGGAACACAATTAATGAACTGATTCATTGAGTGAAACTTTGAAACTTACCCATTTTAGAAAAAAAGAAATCGTTAGTGTTTTGTTTCACCCGGTTGCTGGTTTCGGTTGTTTACTTCGGGCAAAAATATAACCTTAAAACGTCAAAATCAAAGAAAATTAGAAAACCACTGTCACACTTTTTTTGCTTTCTACATTTTCTACTGCCCTATCAAATTGACCCAAAAGCCTCAAAATAGATCAAATGGCAAGTCATAATTTGTTTATCTCCCACAACTCTAACCTACATTGACGTCACTTTAGATTGATGTATTTAGGAAACTTTCAAAACGCTTCAAAACTTACATTTCATTTCTTTATCATTATAATTGTTTTATGCTTGATTAGGGACTTATTAGGGACCTAAATATCAAGATAAATATATTCACTGTAACTTTATACCTTTAGGCGTGCCTATAAGTGAAAACATATTATTAATTTTGTATAATTTGTTTGTTTAGTTTGCGCACTTTTTGTTTTGACTAATTGGCCCTGATTGGACCGTAATTTCGTAATGAATCGTGTAATATCGAATTTTGTCGCCTCAAAGCCGGTTTTGTTCCAGAATATTCTAAACCAAAACATAAAAACATTACCCCCCCCCCCTATTGTTGAGAAATTGAGTTTGATACGCAGGTTTACTTGCGCCGATGCAAGAGCAAGTGTAGTACGTGCATCAGTTATTCTTCGTCGAGTCAGCGGTTGGCCACCGTTATCACAAAAACCGCAGTTCAGTCTCACAATCAATAACCATTGATAGTTTGCTAATATGCGCTAAATCATTCGGCCTACGAATTAACCTATTGCTCCATTCTTAAAATGTCTTTGCTTCATTGTTCATTGGAATTTTCATGGATTTGGATTCAGACAAACTGCAAATTGGATTGAAGGTAAGCTTTTCTGATTATTGCAAATTATTGCATCATATTATGTAAACATGTATTGAAAAAAGCAATGTACAGAAAATTTGTAAAAATATGTGTTTATTAGTTAAACTGCTGTAGAAATACCAAGTTTAAATGCAATATCAATCATGTTTTGTGGCACATTGTCCTGATAGCAAACGTACAGCTCCCGCGGATGCGGCATTAGAAAAAGCCTCCCAACCACCCAATAAGTAATCTTGGGCACAGCTTTCTTAACAACTGTTTCATCTTGATAAGGCACCTCAAACAGCATGCCCTGCTCCTTGATTGCCACCAAACTTTTGTTGAGCAGTGACTTGGACATTTCATCTGAGGACATATTCTGCAGACATATTACCTTATTACCTAACTTGTTATACAAAGTAAATTCTGTGTGTGACCCACCTTAAATCTAAGCGTATTTCGGAAAAGATTGTGCATTTTATGCACGGTCTTTCGGAAATTGCTCAAAATCAAGTCCAAAGTCTTTGACTCCATGTGACAATCAGGTGGGCTCAGCAGAATGCCTTCAGAGCTGTCCAACTGGACGTAGTGATAGAGCATGAGGTCCTTGCCAGTGGTCAAAGCAAACGGTTGCGTATCGCCGGTCTGATTCAACAGGGTGTTGCGCAACTCGGAAACGTCGTAACTACTTTGGCTAATTTGACTCCCATCCTAAACGAAAACGGACGTTAGTTGCTTTTTACATTTTGAGGAGAAGGGAGAATACTACTCGGTAATCATCAATGTCGGACTCTTCATCATCGGAGTAGCCTTTGTATCGCTCCCGCTGCGCTCGTCGACCTAGAATCGGCTCGTCGGAGACCTCACTGCGCTCGCTATTATTCCCCATCGAATCCTCCGACTGCACATCCAAGTCATCAAAGAGCGTATTCGACGACTGCGCTGGCATATTCGAGTTTTGCAACTGGTCATTGCTTCGCCGCTTCAAAATCGATGTCAAATCCGATTTCTTCGCAAGATTCGATAAACTAGCGCTCGCTGCATTGGAGTTGTTGTTTGGCGAGTCCTTACTGCTTGGCAGGGGATTAAAATTCGCCAGCGGGCCTAGAAACAGTTCGCTTCGGCGCTTAACGATCGGCAGCTGAGGGATGGTGACCTGCGTGCCAGGATTGGTTTTCATCCACCGCTCGGCCAGCTCGGAAATACCCAACTCCTGCAGGTGCGCCAAAGTTGCCTGCGCCTCCTCCACGTAGAACGCGTCAGGAGGCAGGTTGTCCTCTGCCGGTTCAGTGCAGCCCCCTGCTTCCATTATAACAGCGAGCAGATCCTTTCCACCGCCAATCACAAGCAGATAATGCCTCGCACCATCCGGAATAATATGCGTTTTACCCTCGCGATTGCAAGACGATGGGTGCACCTCCCTCCAGAGTACCATCGCGCGCACCGGCTCAGTCTGCGACAGGTGGAACAAGCCCTGCTGGCGACAGTAGACGTGAATGTCAATCAGGTCATCGTGAATGAAATGACTGGCGAGTAAGTAACCAGCATGGTACATTGCACTGCCCAATATTGTAAAGAGTCTTTGACAATCTAACGGATCATCATTCTGAAACATTTCGAATTATTTTCTTGAGCAGGGACTTATGGCAGAGTAGGTGGCGCCACCAAAACCACAAAAAGACATTAACCTAAAGTGACGTTTTTGTAGGTTAGAGTCGTGGGAGATAAACAAATAATGATTTGCTATTTGAGCGATTTTTAAGTCAATTTAATGGGACAGATGAAAATGTGGAAAGCAAGCAAAGTGTGATGTAACATTAGGATGATTAAAACATGTCCAGATCGTTCTAAATGGTAAGTCAAAGTTTGTTTTTCTCCCACGACTCTAACCTCAATGTCGAAAAGCCACAAATTTGATGATTTCCTAGGAAAAATATTAAAAACCCCTACACCTACCCATTCACGATAGTCACAAGCTTCCAGCTCACTCAACGCATCATCAATCTGCATTTTCGCCTCATTCGGCAGATTAATCATTTGCACAGCTTGCTGCAGCCCTTCGAATTGATACGGCGCTTCCAGCACTGCCTTCATGGGCAAGCTGCTCAACAAAACACTCTGCTCGGCCTTGCTCCAAAGGCCGCTCGTTAAAACCCTTGCGAAAAAGCGCGAAAAGAAATGATCCACCTCTCGACTGGCCTGGCCCGCGAAGCATCGATCCAGATCTCCATAGACAAACAGCAAACTTCGCAAAACTTCGTCATTCAAGTTCACAATCTCATCACGCGTCAACCGGTTATCCGGAAGCATCAATAGCAGGAGTTTGGCGTCCACACTAGTATAGACAATGTGTGCCAGGCGTGAATTTAACAAAACTGTTGTAACCTTCGGCCGGTGCGACGTAACATCGTTGATCAGGTGATTCAGCGTGATGCAAACGCCGCGATTCAGACATAACCTATTCTTTTCAATGGGATTCGGGTAGCAGTAGAGTACGCCCTGGAATTCGGGCCCAGATTCCGATAGATTCTCAGTGTCGAGATACACAATGCCAACTGGTTGCTCAATGAGCAACAGTTGAAGGTTTTCATTGCTCGAGATCGTCGTTAATTGCTTCACAAATATCGACTGGTTGCTGATTTCTGAACCCGGCGGTTGTTTAGTCACCTCAACGCCGGTAACGCGCTGCAGCTCCAGTTTAACTTCCATTTGATGCTCGAATTGCTCCAGCACGTCGTTGAGATTGTTGGCGTTAACATTCACGTCGTTGATGGACTTGAGCCAGTCGCCGATTTTGATGCTCTTGTCGTTCTTTGCTGGCCCATTCGGCGTGATGCCGGCTATCATGATCCGACAGCCATCGGAGAATGTACTCACATTAATGCCGAGTAAATGCTCAACCAGCTTCGCACGGCGCGAAATCGTCAGCTCGTGATTGATGTGTAAAACAACGATTTTCACCTCGCCCTCATTGTAGTCCTGAAACTTCACCTTTGTTTCTTCCTTCTGCTCGTTCTTCAGCTGGCGCTTGCTGCGGCGCTTGCTATCGCGTCTTCTAATCAGTCGGAGAAACTTGGATCGCGTGCTCTTTCGCATTGGATTCTTCACAAATGTGCTGCTTGGCTTTGTGTCATTTTCTGCGCTTGTTTGTGTTGTCACGAATGGATGGCAATCGATGAACAATAATTGCCCGTTTTCCTCGATGTACGTCTCCCATTCGGGATCAGAGCTGCAAATCATAATTTAAAATTAATTTTATTGATTTTTGGTTGTTTAAAATTTGAATTTACCGCGCAAATGTCAGAGTACCAGAGCAGGATGGCGATAGAATAGACAGAGTGAGACTACGTCGGTAATGTCGGGCGCGCTTCGCCTGCGAGTCTCACATTTCTACAACGCTACGAAAGGGGTTATCAGAGCTTGGAAAATTCGAAAATTCAAAGGTTCCACCTTAAAAATCACGTAAGTATGTTAGTTGTAAGAAGGGGCGGCCGTGCGGGCGCACATTCGACGCATATTTCGCGTGCATACCTGTCGCTATCGGTGTAGTACGAGCTAGCCGAGTTGGATGACGACTCGCCGCTCCATTCCTCGTCGGAATCGTTATCGTTCTGCGCGTAGGCGGGCCGGCTGTGGCCCGGTAGGAGATATTGCTGTTCGTCCATATTGCTTGCGTTAATGTTATATTAATACCTGTAATTTAAGAAGGATTATCGCACTGAAGTGATGCGCACGGTTGGCAGTGTGATGTCAAAACGCCATGTTTTGCGTTGTTGTGGTATTTAGTTCGGGGCGACGACACCAAAGGAGAATGCAGATTTTGAGTACTCATTCTGGTACTAATTAAGTTTTTAAATGTGCTTTTGAAGACGCGAATCTTGTGCTATTAAATATTATTTATTTTGTTGTGTCGTCGATTTATGTTCCCCGCCGCTTTATTTCCATATTCGTCGGACTTGGGTCGCGTCGCACGGTCGCAAATTCCGATCATTCCGATGTCGTCGTGGTAGGTGCTTCCATCTGGTGGAAATCACACTGTACTTCTGTTCTGACTGAACACAAACTTTCGAATGTTATTTTGTTGTTTCAACGCGTTCTGCTTCAGAAAATCATAATTTGTGCTTAAATTAAAATCTGTGAAATAAAAAGTCGACGCGATTTTATTATTAGTGTCTTCAGCGGATGCTGCCCCCTTAAAGGTTAAAACTTAAAACATAATTGTTCGCTGTGAGAGCTAGTAACAACTCAAAACTATTCTCATGTACTCGCAGCGTTTTGTTGTGTGTTGTGCATTGTCCTTTGTAAACGGTGTAGTCCTCTTTAGGCATTAGCACTTTGTGAATGAAAATACCTCACATTGCGGTGTTCTTTCCCACTTGGTTGCAGCAGGTGCGCATCGTCAAAATGACCCGGGGCAATCAACGCGAACTCGCCCGCGCCAAGAATCTGAAAAAGCAGCAGGAGATGGGCAAGACCAAGGGTGGCGCCGACGGCCTCACGCTCACGCAGCGCAAGGAGCGCGACGCGCAGATGATGCGGGACAAGCAGCAAAAAAAGGAGCAAGATGTGAAAAAATAATACACGCCACTAAAAGCAGCAGCAACATTAATCCAATTTCTTAATACAAATACCATGCATACCCCCATTTGTACATAGCTATTTAATCAATTCGACAGGAGGGATACAAGGTTCCCGATGCGCAGAGAGAGAGTGACGAGTTTTATTTGTCGAGAGTGTTCTTGGGATTTGAAACATCGAGGTTAAGCGAGCAATAAATGATTTCCTATTTTAAATTTTCAAGTGCCGCAAAAAGACGAAACCTTTCGATTTTCAGAATTTTTAGGTTCTGCTTTTGACAATGAAGCACTTGGGAATTAATTCCATATTTATTCCACATTCTACATTTCTACAATAATATCATACCTGTATCATGCAGAATCCTCTAGAAATCAACAGAATCGAATTGGTTCAAATTGACGTCATTAAAGTAAGGAAAATATGATTTTAATAAGCGTAAATAAGGATTCAAACTAAAAGTTTGATATAGTAATAAGGCCCGTTCTCACGGATTCTGTCGTAAGTTCCGTCTAAGCTAAGCAATGAATAAAATCCTTTTATCCGCTCCCATAGTCGAAAACAAATATGGTGGCTTTGAAGACAATGCATTTCAGATCAATTGAATTTATATTAGTTGCCAGGTGTTTTCCACTTACATACATTACATATATAGGTGGAAAACAACGTAATTGTACTGTATATAATTGGAACACAAGGGAGCAACACACGAAGTACGAAGGAGATGAGAAAAGGAATTGGATAAATCGCTCGCTGCCGGCAGAGAGTGCGCCGGGAGCAAGGCGACTCTTTCGTTGCAAATCGCCAATAGAAACAAAAACAACAATTTAACCTCACTTCTGTTTTTTTGGTGTTTTATTGCTGTCAAATGAGCTTCAAAGATTGACCACCTCGTGGCGACTCTTTCGTTGCAAATCGCCAATAGAAACGAAAACAACAATTTAACCTCACTTCTGTTTTTCGGTGTTTTATTGCTGTCAGACGAGCTTCAAAAATTGATCACTATTTTAAAATGCCGCAAAAGGACGAAAGGTTTCGATTTTCAGGATTTTTAGGTTAGACACTTTGTAAATTTTCCATATTTATTTCTACAATAATCGATCATACCTTCTCTAATATCCACCACTTTAATGTGAGGAAACTGCTATCCAAGATCAACCGAATCGAATTGATTACATTGATCAAACAGTATTACAACAAAGTGCTAGTTAGATTCGACTGCTAATTAAACAAGCAAGGCATCATTACAATTCCGTCAATTTGCAATATGGAGTCGCACACGAAAGAGAAAATATAACCATATTTTTACACAAATAATTCAAATTCAAATACTAAACTCAGTTAAATATTACTTCCTAGATATTACATTAATAAGCGTAAATAATAAAGATTAGAACAAAAAGTGGGATATTCTAAAAGCTAACTTGTACTTTGTTGAAACAAATGATAAAATTATTACAAGCGAAATCTGTGTGCGTCAAGTATTAAAAAAATAGTTAATGTTCCTTTGAATAAGAAGATAATTAAACAAAATCCAGTCTGGTCACTTCGCTGGGTTCCTCTTGCTGTGTTATGGTACCGGAGATCAATCAACACAAGTCAATATTATAATATTTACATTCAATGGTTTTTGGGTACACGCCAGGGTTTGTTGTTCAGTGTGTAGGTTCAGTTCCAAGTTCTTCGTCGTCGTATAAATATATAGTATCAGGCATCTACACCCTACACGTATGTTCACATGTGTACATTTTTACAACACTTTGTCTTTGTATCATCAAACACGTTCGTTTCCTCGTTATGAAAAGCGCAGTAAATAAATAATTTAAATGTGGGTGAAGTTTGACTAGAAAACCGTGAAATAGTTTGAGATAGAATGTTTAATACATATATTTATTTCAATCTTGGCGTGTTTTCAATTTTTAGTTTTTAGTAGATTTAGATTTAGGAGAGGAACGCGCGCACGGTTGCCTCCAGCTCGCGACGACACACGGCGCACTTGGTGAGCGCAGGGGCGCACTCAACGCAGGCGACCATGTGCCCGCAGGGCAGGAACACCACACCGATCTCGTTCGTGTAGCAGATCTTGCACAGATTCACTGGCTGGTTGGGGTTGGGGTTATCTTTGGTGGCCGCCACCTCCGCAATGGGTGCGGTGGTGGTGGTGGTCGTGGAGGTCGTCGCCTGCGTGCTGTTCAGCGACAAAATGGGCGTTTTCGGCGCGCCCGCGCTGCTGGTGCTGGGCACCGGCGGCAGACGTCCCTTCTCGTTGTTGGTCTTGTTGTGGTGCGCAATGTACTCGTCGGTCTTGTGCAGCCGAAGGAAGGAGCAGAGCGGGAACCAGCTGGCGTGCTGCTCCCACGGATCGTCCGTCTCCTCCCAGGCCTTCAGCCCGCCGCCGCACGAATAGCAGATAGTCTGATCGCTCTTGCCCGAGTAGTAAAAGCCGGCCTCAGCGAGCTGCTGCGGCCGCTGCTTGATGCTCACCGGCCAGTCGTGGAACGACTGCATGCGCTCCTCGAGGAACGCGTATTGCGGATGCGTCGAGGTGTGCTTCACCGCGTAGCGCTGCACATCGACGGCGCGCCCGTTCTCCGGACCGGAGTGCGGCCGCACGTGGATGCCGTAACGGCCGCACGTATCAAAGCTGGTCGGCTCGTCGGAGTCGGAGGCGTTGCTGGCGCACAGGCTGTTGCGCTCGCTGTCCGACATGCGGACGTTGCCGCACTCCCGGCCCTCCACCAGCGGGCAGCGCGGCGACCACGTGCGATGATCAGCCGATGGCACGTCCCCGGCCTCCCACTTGCCCAACTCCAGCGAGCAGAAGGCGCACTTGACGAGGTCGGCCTTCTGCATGTAGAAGAAGCCGTCCTTGGCGAGCGCCTCCGGCGTGACGCACTTCGACGGCCAGGTGAAATATGACTGGCAGCGGTTGAGCTCCTTTTTCATCGGGTGCTTGTCGGCGGCGCCCGTGTGCTTGGTGGCGGGCGCGTCAATCACATCGGCGGACACCGGGGCGGCGGGCGAGGTGGGCGACTGAAACGTGTAGGGGTTCCTGCCGATTGTGTCGACGTCGGTCATCTTTACACCTCGAAGCGGCTCGTGGCTCTTTGCTCGACAATCCAACACTCCAATCGCATCAAAACGCGCCAAGAGTCGTCTTGCTCTCGATAAAATCACCTGTAACAAGAAAAGAAACGTATTAGGATCATTCTGCAATGCAACAGGGGGCGAAAACACCAACCGGAAGTAAGTAATGCAAGTAAATCGCATTTTAATCGCGCACAATGGCAATGAACAGACAGCGAACGAAGTGAACGAACACTGCACAGTCAACTCGACTACTACGATATTGCTAGTAGACTGGGGACGTGGGGACTGGGGTTTGAGAAGACTTGTGCTCTCGTGCAGAGTGCAGCAGTGAGGAGTGAGTGCAACGCGTGCACGATGCACGTATAGTGCGGGCGGGTGCGGGGCGCGGTAGGTGGCAGCCATTCACGATTTCAAACATTCCATTCTTGACTCCGGCGCGCCGGAGTCTCGGGGCCGTCGGCCGTCCCCTCTTGCGCCCGCGCCCGTCGCTGCCGCTGCTCAGCCTGCCCTACCACATTCCGCAGAGATCACATCAATGACCGAGCGGCCCGAGCGCCGGAAATGTACTCTTATACCAGGTGTTAATAATAATAAGAACATTTTCCGTGCACTCCACAATGCTTCGCGAGTCGCGCCACACGCGACAATGCACCGCTTAAATTTAAACTACAACTTATGTCTTTGTAGTCTTTGTTGTCTTGAATTGAAGAGGTTGAAGTTTTCATGGGTACGCATTGGAATGCGCTTTCTGGCACACTCGCAGCGCCGGTTCGCACAGGCACAGCTTTCCCATGCCGCTATTGGTCTCTAGAACGCGCTCTGGCGCGGCTCTTCGCTGCCTGCAGCAAGCGCCGCATTCCAGCAAGACCAGCTCCTCGGCTCCTCAGTCCACTCAGCATCCGCGGGACCGCGGCGGCCGGAAAATTAAAATTCTACGAACCAGCCACAACCCGCAAGCATCTCGTTTCGTCGTTCCGCAGCGCCGCGAAACAATCGAGGCCTCGAAGCATCGAGCAACCAAACGCTGCCGCTGCAGCGGCAGGAAATTCATGAATTGCCCTTTTGTTTGTTTACCCAGCCGGGCGGCACTTCCGCTCGACGCCCATTCGGAGTTTTTTCAATGCGCGCACCGCCGGTACGACGCTCAACACAGTTCAGTGTTCCAGTGCTCAGCAGCTCAGCACTCGGAATCGGAACATTCATTGAGCAACCCGAGGATGAGTGGAAAATATGTTTAAGTTTCTGCATGCTTGGAGTAGGTTTGGTATTTTAGTGATTTCGTGCCCACTCCCGGGTTATTGTGCATCATGTGTTTATGACTAACACAAGTCTTGCTTTGGTGCGGCTGCAATGTTCGATTTTCGGCTGTTTGGTAAACACGCATGGCGATGAGCACGACTGCGCACTCGGCGCTGTTCGGTTCGGCAAGTCGGCAACGGATAGCGAGGCCTCGTTTTCGTTTCGCTGCCTGCGCTCTTTGCATCGTCACCAATCGTAAATTTCGAAACAATAGCCCGTAGCAGCGAGCAGTGAGCATTAAGCATTGCCCCGCATTGTGTATGCCAGCGTATTAAAAAATTAAAATTATCAGCCGAGGCTTTTCTACTTGGTACAACTACAAAAATACCGTGATGGCTGCGTTCTCCACTGACTCCACTTGAATTTAACGTAATAATCCTCCCATGTTATCGCCTTGCACCTCGCAATCTCCACTGATATTAGCTGCGGACCGTGGAGCACACTAACCACTTGAAAATACGCAGATTAGGCAGTCGGCGCAGTGCCTACAGATGGAAATCACCCAACGTATCGATCGGTTTTCAACTGCGCGCTGTGTTTGGGTCTTGGGTCTGACATATGGCGAGTGTGCCGATTATCGACGTTGCGTGGCGCTTGTGCTTGCGTCGCTGGCGTTTGCATTTGTTTTTATCGGAAAAGGGACTGTGGGACTGACCTGAATGCGGTGAATGCAGATGCTTTGGCGGATGGCGGCTTTCACGCTGCTGGTACGCCGTCGTTGCACGCCATTCCTGGGCATAGGCACATGATCGCGGAGCGTGAGAACTGAACGGCCTCAGCCGGAGAGCGCGTTCGCCTGGCGTGCTGCCACAGACACCGTCCTCGATGTGCCGTGTGCCGATGCCGACGACCACCATAGAGTGCGCGCGCGCGGGCTCAGCACCAGCAGTGTTGCCAACTCGGCGCACGCGAAGACCGGCTGCGCAATGGCACTAGCAGAACGCCGCGGAATGCGAATTAAGAACGATAAACGCGCTTGTATGCCTTTTATATTTCAGTTCTATCTCTTATCTATAGCTATATTGCAAGGTTCAAGTACTAGATAATAACTAATCTCAATTATGCACGATAGACAAATTCCTAATCAGGTAATCAGAAAGAATCAAACACAGTTTTCATGTGCTCTCTGTCGACGGGAGACTTTTTGCTGAACGTACGCAGACGCAGCCGCAGCATCCTCCACGCCGGCGTCCGTGGAATGCGCCTCGGGCCCTCGGGCGAAGAGCTTTTCGCTCTTGCGCTTTTTCATCTCACAGCCCTAGCATCCACGCCGCACCGTCTTGTTCTCTTTGCTCTTCGTTGCGCACACGTCGCGATACGCGACGCGCTGTGTGTTCACCACCTACATCGTTTTCGGTCCCACGGCCTTTTATTACATTATATTTATGTCGCCCACGAACTGTTTCATATACTGCTTGTTCTCGAAACTGTCCTCAAAGGACGGACATCACTACTTCAGACATAGGGGATTTTGGTTTTGTTTTGGTGTTAAACTGTTAAACAAAATGGCGTACTGTCTTCACCTCTTCACACTCTTCACCAAAACTGTATTTGATCTACATTTGTTTCAGGCTTTTCAGAACAACAGCAAGCTAACAGAAAACGCCAACGCGAAGACGAAATATGGTATTGTGTTGTATTGTTTCCCCAGATGGCAAGTATTTAATACAAGCAGGCAATTGGTGAGTTGATAGGCTTGATTGTTCGACCAAATTTATAACCACCACGTGAAATGTTCTCGAAATGGTGATGCGATGTCGTTTAGACTGCTTAGAGCGTTTTCGCAGCGAATTATAAACGAATTACAGGCGCAGTATATAACAGTCTTGTAAGGTTTTCTCTAATTTGAAGTTGTTGCGTGCGTTACTATAGTAATGTAACATTCCCATGGTGCCCATAGTTCCATGGCGAGTGTGGGAAGCTGGTGGCGTCAATGGAATAAGTGCCTCGCCTGCCTCAATGGCGTTGGTTTGCATTATGTGAACGGAAGAAAAACACAGGACGCAGCGCAATATGTACTTGAAATTGATGGGAAACAGAACTGTGTATACTGTGATACTGTGAAGTTGTGAAAGGACAATTTATTCATTCATCATTTCATATTTTCAACGCAACGCAATGTTTTCCATTGTTTGTATGCTTGGCTATTTTCTTGTAAGATTGATATCGAGCAACGAGCAACGTGAATGTGGGAAAATCCTGGTTATGGGTTGTCGAAGCATGAAGTAAGAACAGCAATGCGAATCTGACCACACAACCATCAGCGCGCGGGTCCGGCCGGTTTGCAGAGCCAAAAACGACCACAGGAACGGACTTTCCAACAAGGATAAGCGGACGCAAGCAGCAAACACAAGTGCAATCACAAGCACAATCGTTAACGCTGAACTCGCCGGCGCGCGCGGCGATTCTGTGAGAACTGAGAAAACCGGCACCGGCAGAGTGCTTCATTTTAATCGGGACGGAGAGAAAGGCTGCTGGCCGCAAGCGCTGCAAGCTGCAACAAGCTCACCCATGATGCCATGGTCCCAAACTCCCAAGTCCTAAGAATTCGCATTCGCAGCGCGGCGTGACTCAAACAAGAAACGAGTGGACGAGTGGAGGCTGGAGGCCGAACCAGAGAACTCTTCCAAGCATCGAAGCTGCCTGGCTGCAACTGCAAGCACAAGACGCTACGGCTGGTCCAAAGTCCAAGAGCCCCAGGCCGACTTGCGACGTTGCGACTGAGACGGAGCGTTATTTTTTTCGCACTCTGCACACACACACGTGTCGCCAACCGTTTCATGAATGAAAATGCATAGCATGCATTCCGATACTTTGCACTCACGCAGCTCTTACTCATTTATTTAAGGTATTTTGAGCGTTTTAACTTCCTTCGCAGTCGTACTAATTTAGACAATTTTAAGAAAATTATTTTAAAACAAAAAAAAATTTCACCGTCTGTAAACGAAGATAATTTAAACAAATTTAACATGCAAATGATAGGGAAAATATGTTTATGGGGTATATTTCTAAAAGGGCTCGATAGAAATTATTTAAATTTTCGGGAGATGTAACTATATGCAATATGTATGCGCATTCAAAAAATGAAATACTTTCACCGTCCGGTTTCTTAAATAATTAAGAATTAAGTTCAAATTTTTTTGGCGCGCTTGAAACAGGTGGCGATCCCACTTGGGACCCGGCAACACTGCATGTTCTTCCACTCACTCGCCGTGCACTCGCCTATTCACGTTTGCGTTGCAGCTGCAGTACAGGGTTA
>JARJDQ010006815.1:0-10536 GCA_030264215.1 Geostiba sp. GC000077 | reverse complement strand
AGATTGAGTATGCGCGATATGTGCCATAAGACTAGAGGTGAGAGGCAAATAGCATTTTAGGTATAGAGCAAGTTTCCTAAATACCCCACCGACTTTGTGAAACGTGTTCCACGTTAAAACTATGCGTTGAAAAATATTCATACAACAAAAGCGTTATCAGTGTGTTCATTCAAGTTGAACACTTGTTTGCGGACGTAGCAGCACCAGCAGCGGCACCAGCGGCGAAGGCAAGCATATCAGCAGGAAAGACACGTAGCTTCCTGCAGGCCTGCCGGCTCGAAGAGCGCCGCGCCGCGCCGCGTTGCGTCGCAAAGAAGGGGAGTTATGCGGCGACACGTGACCAGCTGAAAACCGACGCAGCAGCAGGGGCAGAAGGGATAGCCGGCCAGCAGGCGTCGCAGGCGGCAGACGTATATAAACTACGATGACGGGCGGCGAATGCGCGAGTAGTCGTGTGCGCTCTGGTGGCGAACGTTGCGTCGATCTACGCTATTTCGGTTTACGTACACAGCTACACACGCCCGCCGCAACTGACAGCAGGAATTGATTTATTCCATTGCGCTATCGCAGTTTGAGCCCGATCGCACCCACTCGACACCGGAGCTAACGCAAAACGCGAAAATGTGCGGTGAGTAATTTTTACTGCTTTCTTCTGTGCGTGTCGCTGTTTTCGGCGAAAGTCGCCAACATCGCAGCCCTGCAGGCCTGCTGGCCTACAGCGCAGTACGCATACTGCCAGACGACTGCTTTCTAACCTACAACCACTTGAAATATTGTTTATTGTTTTAACTTTTAACTTCTTTGGTTTTTGCACTAATTCTTTAAGAAGCTCGCAGGCATTTTTGAATTTGATCCAACACCTGGAACTTGAGCAAACTATTATTTGCAAAACGCAAACAAACATGAAACAATAATAGTTTAGTTTCATAAACAAGTCGAGACTTGTTACAAACAAAACATATGTTGTGAAATTTTGAAAAGTTTAATACTTCCAAAGCGATTTATGAAACAGAAACAGAGGTCTACTTTCCATAGTCGTTGTTTATTTACTCTTATACATGACTCTCTAAGACGAATTAGAGAATCAGGTGCATCACGATAAAAAGCACATAAACAACTGTGGAAGTTAATACTCAATGTATAAATATTAATATAAGTAACGTGAGTAAAGTCGGCGTTGACTTCAGATACAGAATCGATTCAGTGAAAGTTTATTGAACCAAAAGAACCAATAACATATGTATTATATTTACTAGAGGCGAGCCGAGCTCACTTAGCAGTTAGCACACGAAAACCACACCTGCGTGAATTGATCAAATATCGAATTTGCACATGTAAATTTTAGATTGACATCAATTATTTAAAAAAAATAGACTAGTCTAGTTCCACTTCCACTTCAACATCCACATCCAGTTTATCTGCCTCACTGCCTGTGATAGGGATATTTATTGCTGTAGGTACTTTATTGCAAATGTTAATTTGCTAGTTGGCCCTGAAATTTACATTGCTGTTGTTCCACTAGCTATTTTTATCTTTTTAGTGCTAATAAGCGTGAACTGTAATCTGTACCTGTATATACACTTTAATCCTTTGCGTGTTTAATGATCAAAGAGAATTTCCCGAAAATGCATCAGTCATAGGAGAGAGACACAAGCCATAAATCAATAATTATTTCATTCATTCATATTTTGCAATCATGTTTTCATGTTTTGGAATGTAATCATATTGACAGGAACAGAGTATTAGCGATCGGTGAGATAAACCCTAAGCTTTTAATTCTAATTGCTAAATAGTATTGAACTTTAGACAGCAGTTTTGTAGTACCTTCTGTTGTTGTGTCCGCACATTGAGTTTCTAATAACGTCTAATTTTCCTGGAAGTGATTTTGTGATTAAAATCATGTAATACTTGGAACTTGAGTGCGAATACTTAAAAGTTACAATTTACAAATTGTCTAATATTAACGGAAATTTCTTTCTAGTATTAATCCATACAATCTGTAATTTACGTGCTGTGCCTATTTTATCTTATTGTAGCAAACTGATAAAGGATAAGTCATGATTTATTATTTCAAATCTAATCCAATTAGTTTTGATACCGTAGAGTTAAGAGTGCAAATGCAATTTCAATTTGTGCCTGCACATAACATGCGATTATTAGCTGTTGCAAATCACAAGTACTGCGAGCAGTGATAAAAATGAGTGAGTGTAATAAACTTATAAATATTCAATATTTATGCATACAGTGTGAATGTGACAAAAATGATGCAATTCGTGGAACTCTTTAAGTCATGTAATAGGCCAACCGGAATTGATAAAAAGTAGTTGCAATTTTTAGGTTACAAATATGCATAATTAACAAAATTCTTATTTTTCCNATTAAGTCATGCAATAGGGCAATAGGCCAACCGGAATTGATAAAAAGTAGTTGCAATTTTTAGGTTACAAATATGCATAATTAACAAAATTCTTATTTTTCCACCATTGCTGTTTTAAAAGTAAAACACATCTGCAAAGTCAGTTTTCTCTTCCCCGTTAAAAATTTGAATTGAATATTGAATTAATTTAAGTCAAAGTTTACAAAAAAAACTAATGCTTAGATGCAATTTAAGAGAAAACTGATTTTGCAGATGTGTTTGATTATTAAAACAGCTACTGTGTTACGAAAAATAATTTTATTATTAGGCATATTTTGTAACCTAAAAATTACAACTTTAATGATCTCATGTGACCAAACGAAGAGACTAAGCGAGTTAGAACATTTTTATATGAAGATTTTCAACTCAGGATTAACCAAGGAAAAGCACCACGAGTTGTTCTTCCACCATTTTTAGCACACCCTGTAGAGCGGATGAACTTTTCAAATTGCAATCATAAAAAGATGCTGTAGATGAGCATGATTATATCCATGTGCAAGAGATGCAAACCAAACACTTTTCGTTAACGTTAAATATGGTGTTCAAGTTAGCAAATGCCAAAAAACTAGTTTTACAACAATCATTTCTTAAGTCTTTCGCAGATTCACGCAGTCGGTGACTCGGTACGTGTGTGCATTGCTCCACCAAGGAAATAGTCAAGACTTAAGACAAGACTCAAGACACTAGAGACCACTAGTTAATATTCCTGACAATCTGACATTAGATTTCAATTCCGCGTAGGAACGTTGTTCTCATTCGCTTAATGCATGCTTATGCAACGTTAAGAAAAGGAGTGTCAACTGTTAAGGTTGCCGACTAGACAAGTAAATTCTCTATAAGAGCCGTTTAGGCCCAAAGTACTTGACCGATTTAATATATTTAAATGGTATTGTATAGTACAACTCGAGATCTGTCACGTAGAAAGTACTTTTTTTTTATACACGTTTTTATTGCATTTTTGAACCATTTAAGGCTGACAATTTTTTTGCCATAAATCTGCAGTCTCACAATAATTAAATGAAGGCGAGCACCGAATCCATTGTTCCCAATAATAGCAGATAAAAAGAGTTGCTAGTCTAGACGACAGCCTTAATTCTAATTGATTTGCATCGGCATAGCAACGCCATCTTTTTTCGTGGGGTTTGGATTGCTAAATCTAAGCACACTTTGCTGATTCGGCTGATTTGCTCACGTAATAACTTTCGATTTGGATTTGATGTTTGTCCATGATTTGGCAAAATAATAAAAATTAAATAATTCAAATGTATAGACCAAATGTATAAAAACTCACAAATATTACAACTTGATATTAACAGTTTTTTTGTCGTGTCGTTTAGCTTTAGAATGTCATGTAAAGCCACATAATTTTGAAAGCGCAAGAATTTTAATTGTTTTTTACGCATTGTGCTTTTACGCATTACGATACTTGGTATACAATTATTACCAATCCATAAAAGTAACAGACATTTGCTTAATATCGTAATATGAATACATAATTGTTATACATTGTGCAATTAGAAAAGAAACAAGAAACAAGCAAAAGTACAAACTTGCAATCATGTATAACAGGTAGAAGGTAGAGAAGGTGGTTTGAGCAAGATTTGAAATGCGATTGACCTTAATTGTTTTTACGAGCTATTAATGAACGTTTACATTACCATTAAATTGAATCGATTGCTTTCTTGCACCTGAATTACAACTACTTTTAAGTACTTACTTACTACATATGATTTGAATTAAGATACTAATGTTTGTTAAGATTTTAATCTCTACAGGTGTAATTTATGACTTGTTGACGACTCATTTCTCTTTGCAGGTATTTTCGGTTATATCAACTACCTGACTCCAAAGAGTCGCAAAGAGATCCTGGATTTATTGGTCACCGGTCTCAAGCGACTGGAGTATCGTGGCTATGATTCCGCAGGTAGTTATTTCGTGGCTCGTGTTGTCGTGTTTAATCACGTGCGCAGGTCGTGATTGGCATGCAGGATGCAACAGAAATGTCCAAAAATGTTTTGTTTGCTCCGCAGGTGTGGCTATCGATGCGACCGATAGCAATGACATGGCCCTCATCAAGATGACCGGCAAGGTGAAGGTCCTCGAAGAGGAGATCAACAAACGTAAGATTTTTTCAAAAGTCTTCGCTCTTCGAACGTAAATTAGGCGCGAAACATACAAGTTAATCGAGTGTAAAAATGTTGGCTATTAGGTTGCCGGAGAAAAAGTAGTGTGTCCAGCTTAGGTGTAAAGTGCCCTCCACCTTAGTATAAGACTAGTTATTCTATTGCAGTCATTGCAGTATAGAAGAAATAACCTAATTGTTATTTATGGTATCAAGGCAGTAAAGTTGGATTTTTTATTACGAATGTGGAGATTAAATAAAAAGGACTTTACTGCTGAGGTACATTTTACATTTTTTTCTAAATCGTTTCGATCGAAATTGAAATTAGATAATTTAATAATTGAAGGAATTGCAGAATTAAGAAAAAATCGCTCGGCGGTGCGCTCTTACTTTTCGTATCTCTTTCGTTTTACTTTAATGCCTAGGCATAGAAAAGCTACTTTAGTGCCGATTTTAGTTAACCTTAGTGTCGATTTCGGAAATAATGCATTTACTTTCATCCTTTCATGTTTTGCTGGTGTGCCTGTGTTGTGGACATAGTAGTGGATCATTTGTAAACAAAATGGCGGCTTGTCTCGTGCAGGTAGCGCCGAGCTGGACATGGACGCCTCCATCGACATCCACTGCGGCATCGCGCACACCCGCTGGGCGACGCACGGCGTCCCCAGCGAGATCAACTCGCATCCGCAGCGCTCCGACACGCAGCACTCCTTCGTGGTGGTGCACAACGGCATCGTCACCAACTACAGGGAGGTGAAGGTGTTCCTGGCGAACAAGGGCTATCACTTCGAGAGCGACACCGACACCGAGATCATCGCCAAGCTGATTCATCACTTTTACATTCAGCATCCGACGTATTCGTTCAGGGAGTTGGTGGAGAGTGTTGTGCAGCAATTGGTAAGTACAGCCGTTGCAAAATTATCGCTACCAGCAGTGTTGCCAACAGAGTCATCAGTAGAATCTCGCTCAAAAGTGTACTAGTGTACTCTGGAGCACTTTGGAGCACTCAAAAACGAAATTCACTATGGAAATGTCACTAAGTGAAATGCCAATTTTTTTGTCACTCAACAAAAAGTTACTAGAGCTAGTGAAAAATCCACCGTGTCACTACCGACCACCATTTTGTATTCCTAATCACGTGGTTTTTGTTTTAGGAAGGCGCATTTGCGTTGTGCTTCAAATCGAAGCACTTCCCCGGCGAATGCGTCGCCACGCGTAGAGGCTCACCGCTCCTGGTGGGCATCAAGACCAAAACTCGCCTCTCCACCGACTACGTGCCCATCCTCTACGGCAAAGGTATAACTCGATTACTCCAGGCGCCACGATCATATCTCGTTTTCAGCGATGTCACTTAGTTTGCCCCGGCACCGGAGAATCACCAGCACATTCCAATACAAACCAGCCTTGATATCTTACAGAGTTCTAAACTGCACGGTTGGTGAAAGTAGTTTTATAGCTTGTGGCTCTTGGCAACTAACTCTTGGGCGTTATTAATGCTAATTCTGCACTCTCGCGGTCTTGGTTTCCTTCTACTCGTCTCCGTCGTTGCTTTTCTAACGTCTAACAACTATTGACAACTGGTTTCGGTCCCTCTACACGCCATTTTGAGTTTGAAAATACATCAAAAAACAGCCAGCCATGGCTCATTCGCATGCCCTAAGATTTCGATGCTCATCGATTTGTTTTTGTTGACGTTGAAGGTGTTCTAAAATAATTTTGTTTTCTCCTTTCTGGCGTGTAATTATAATCGCTCCCCACGATGTTGTACTCTCTATCTTGCATGGAACACACAATCCAACAGACGATACACCTCGTACATCCACAGGTACTGCAATATTTTTCTTTTAATTTTGTTCTCTTTTTTCTTGTGTGCATATGCAACACTCGTTCTAATAAATTGCTTGTTTGTAAATTTTGTAAATTTAAACCCACTGTCACTGTAAATAATGTGAATATAAAACAGGTCCTTCAAAAGGGTTAAAAAATATGCATGATTTAAAAAAGACACTGAACTTGTTGTGGTACTGAAAGCACTTTCTTTTAAATATTGTTTTAGTGTAGTTTGCTTTATTCGTTTGTTGTATTTTTTTATGTTGTGTATGTGTATCAATTAATTGTTTGTGTTTTTTTTGTTCTCCGCTATTTATCTGCTTGCCACGTTTTGTAGAACCATCAGACAACGCACATTCAGGTATTACATTTTAAATCGTGATCTCTGTTAACGTTAGTTTTATCTGCGTTTTGCTTTCTAACACTCAAATACGACACGACTACTTCATCATAAAACTTTGTATCTGCATCGATAAAAAACAGTGGTAAGTTTCATCGTCATGTCATGACACATTCATCACGGTGTTGGTGCGTGTGCTTACATTTTTTTTTTTTTGGTTTATTTCAAGGGTTGTCATTCGAAAATTGTTCAATGAACAATTTTGCAAATATTTGGAATTGATGTTTACGCATCACTTGGGTTAAGTGCTAAGTGATATTAAATGGGTGTGTTTGTTGTTTTTGTGCTTAGAACACAGACCGCACATGAGGGATATTCCCGTGTTGCCGCGCACGGAATCCACGTCCGAGTTTCAACCACTGGAGGATAAGGAAGTGGAGTATTTCTTTGCTTCGGATGCATCGGCTGTTATTGAGCATACTAATCGAGTGATTTACTTTGAGGTATTTTATTTGAGTTGAAAGGATCTTGAGAGGAGAAAGGAGAATATATTATTTTTATGTTGAATAAATTTTGTTTTATTCGCAGGATGATGATGTGGCTGCTGTTAGAGATGGCGCATTGAGCATTCATAGGTTGAGGCGGTCTACTGATGATCCTCATTCCCGTGAGATTCATACGGTGAAAATGGAGCTGCAGCAGATCATGAAGGGCAACTACAGCTTCTTCATGCAGAAGGAAATCTTCGAACAGCCTGAATCTGTGATTAACACCATGCGTGGACGTGTTAATTTTGAGACAAAGGTATGTTTTTCTTTGATAATGCAGTGTAATGGGTTGCATACAGTCAGGCATACATCAATCTAAAGTGACGTCATTGGAGGTTAGAATCTAGGGTGTAAATACATTTTTACTTACCATTTGAATGATGTAATCAACAGAAAACTAGCATGTAAAGTAGGAGAACGCAAAAACAAAAAAAAGCGTAGTTTTTTCAACATTTGAAGGTTACATTTGTGCATATCTGTTGCAGTCGATTATCTTGGGTGGCATCAAAGAATACATTCCCGAAATCAAGCGCTGCAGGCGGTTGATGCTCATCGGCTGCGGCACGAGTTATCACAGCGCCATCGCCACACGCCAGCTGCTGGAAGAGCTCACCGAGCTGCCCGTGATGGTGGAATTAGCCAGCGACTTCCTGGATCGCACCACGCCCGTGTTCCGGGACGACGTGTGCTTCTTCATCTCACAATCGGGCGAGACCGCCGATACACTAATGGCGCTGCGCTACTGCAAGATGCGCGGCGCGCTCATCGTCGGCATCACCAACACCGTCGGGAGCTCCATCTGCCGTGAGTCGCACTGCGGCGTGCACATCAACGCCGGGCCGGAGATCGGCGTCGCCTCCACGAAGGCCTACACCAGCCAGTTCATCTCGCTGGTGATGTTCGCGCTGGTCATGAGCGAGGATCGCATTTCGCTGCGTCAGCGACGCGCTGAGGTACGTTACTAGCATAACCTCTAAATTTCAAAAATGTCTAAAACATAACCTTTTTAATACGCAGATCATGCAAGGCTTGGAGAACCTGCAGGACCAAATCCGCGCCGTCCTCAAGCTCGACGACGAGGTGCAGGCGCTCGCTAAAGATCTCTACCAGCAGAAGTCGCTGCTCATCATGGGCAGGGGCTACAACTATGCCACATGCCTGGAGGGCGCGCTCAAGGTGAAAGAGCTGACGTACATGCACAGCGAGGGCATCATGGCCGGCGAGCTGAAGCACGGCCCGCTGGCGCTCATTGATGATCAGATGCCCGTGCTGATGATCGTGATGCGCGATCCGGTGTACATCAAGTGCATGAATGCGCTGCAACAGGTAACGGCGCGCGAAGGTCGCCCGATTTTGATCTGCGAGGAGGGCGATAATGAGACGGCGGATATGGCGCCCAAGTCCCTGAAGATACCCAAGACCGTCGATTGCCTCCAGGGCATTCTCACCGTTATTCCCATGCAGCTGCTGAGTTTCCATCTGGCCGTCCTGCGCGGCTGCAATGTCGACTGCCCGCGAAATCTGGCGAAGAGCGTCACCGTTGAATAGGGCGAATTCTCCTTCGGATAAACCTTTTACACATATTACATATGAGAAATTAAAACATTCTAATATATATCTTCCCGTTCCCGGCGTTCCCGCAAACCTCAAACGCATGCATTGTATAAAAATACGTCTATACGTAAAAATATGTCACGTTTTATAATGATAATGATAAGTCTTGAACATTTTTTGATTGTTGGTTTTAAGGGTGATGAAATTGTTCCGCATTTTATATTTGTGAAAATATACCTGTACCTATACGTTTTTTATGAGTCGATTTAAGATTTATAAACTTGAAGTTGAGGTTGAGGCTGACTTGCAACTTCAACATAAGGTGCGTTTTACCAACATCCGGTGGATTTACGACTGCAGCGACAATTTGACGTTCCAAGTAAGCGGATATTATAGCTAACTAAAACGCTTACGTCCATTTGCTTCCATATTTGAGCTTATCATATTTGAGCTGTCAACTTCTAGGTTATAAACCGAACTTGAGTCAGAGAGATGATAAATGTTCTGAATGAAGTCTGAGCGCATGCGCCGTCCGCCGTTATTGATTAGTTAGCGCACACCGCGCACGAAATTCAAACGCCGCACCGCGCCGGTTAGAAAGTCGCTGATGAAATTGAAGCCAAACCAGTTTTCTGACCGAGTGTGATTGATGCTGGTGATCCAAGCCATGCCTAGGTGTAGGAAAAAGTTAATTAGCCTCCAAGCAATGTACAATGTATGATGATTCCGTATCGAAGATTCGACGCTTCAAAGGATTGCGTGCTTGGCCACTAGACGGCGGTTGGTAATCGCAATCGGCAATTTCACGGATCCACGGAGCTAGGGCATCCAGTCCGCAGGTCCGCAACACGAGGCGACGACGCTCGACACCCGACGACGTTTTGCGATTGCGGCTGGTGGGCCGGCGGCGGGAGGCAGCTCCGAAGCACCCGCGCACCGCGGCCAGCGCCAGTAGTCGAGAGGCGGACCGCGCACGCCGATCTACATGCCGCAGCCAGAGTGAAGCTCTCTCCTCGCTTGGGGCATCCAAAACACGCGCGAGTGCGTCGTATCAACGGAGCGGGGGAGGCGCAAAAAAAAAATAGTTGCTAGTGGTGCGGCCGAGGAGCGCGCGCCCGTCCGGCCAAAGGAGTTCGACGCTGGAAGGACCACAATTTAACACATTTCAGTCCAGAGTGCCACTAGTACCCCAGCCATCACCTTTCAGGATCACACCAGTCGCACAGGATGTCGGTGCCGGTCGCATGCACGCGCTTCAGCGACAACTACGACCTGAAGGAGGAACTCGGCAAGTAAGTACCGCCCTGCAAAAAACAGACAGAATAGGAACAGGAAGTGTTAGGAACAGAAACAGGGACAGGGACAGGGACAGGGACAATTAAAGTAAATAGTAAGATGTGCTGTTGTTGCGCACCCTGCTCTACGTGTGTGTAGTAGTGTAGTGTGCGACACGACGAAAATAACCACAGGAGCAGGAGCAGGAGCAGGAACAGGAGCAGGAACAAATCAAAAGTCAATTCAATAGAAAAAAAAAACTGGTGTACAATTCAAGAGAGGGGTGGCACGCGTGATGTCCATCCATGTAATTGACGCCAGGGCTTCTCGCTCCTGCTGGCCCCTGCTGCAGGTCCACACACACATACACACACACCGAACCCACACCGAAAAGTTGGATTCTTGGATTCTTGGATATCTGCATTGCATAGGAGTGTATAGTAGAGAAAAT
>JARJDQ010006812.1:0-11158 GCA_030264215.1 Geostiba sp. GC000077 | reverse complement strand
TAAAACTTCATCTTAGTTTAATTGAAGATTACTCAATTCCTGATAAAGGTACTATTGTTATTTCAATTGTAGATTATAGAGAATTTATTGCAGTTTCTAAACATGTCAAGTTTATGTATCTTGCAGTAGGAGAAGTTGCTTTCAAATTATGATTAGTGTAAAGTTAAATTTTTTTTAAGGCAGTTTTTAGAGGATCAACAATTTTGTTCAATTTTTAACATTCTGTATATGTAAGGCTATCGTAACTACAATTACACAATGTACATACGCAGATGGCAAATTTAACTAGCTTTTAGGCGATATATAACATCATAGTATTCAGTGGTTCTAAATAATATTTATAGCATAGTGAAGTACTCAATAACATAACAAATCATTGTATTATTGTGCCTTTCAATAATTTTTCTGAGCTTTGAAACCTTGTAATTATGGTTCTGCTCTAAACATTACAACTTACTCAACGTCATTTTATCACAAATTTAATTCTCTTTAAGATGTCCTGAAATAAGTGCCCTTTGTCTTCTTAAAATAAGAGTTATTTTAAAAGAAAGCCGAAAGGAATAATGAGCACTTCTAAGAATCATCCAATTTCAATGATTCTTTTCGTGCTAACTCAATAAATAATTAATGGAGATGACAACAAGAGCAAATTTAGCTAAATTGCACGCCTCACTCGAGAGAATAGCATCGGTTTTGGTTTTTGGGTGGCGGCGCAAGGGGGTGGCAGCGTAAATTGAATTCGTGCGTTACGAATGCGAGACACGAATGCGCCTCGCTCTTAGCGCCCGCCTCGGCGTCTCTTATTGTCACTTTGTGTATATATTTGTCGAACGTGTTCTGCGGGATGGGCGGCGGCTGCGAAGGTGGCGGCGGCGTCTTTCAATTTGTCGCTTTTATAAGACATACGAATGCCGCGCCGTGTGTGGCAACAAAATCTATGTACCGCCGTTGCCTTTTACCTTTCCCATCCAAGAAGGGGTGCGCTTCATTTTCATGATGGGTTTTCCCCTCGGGCGGGCGGGAGGCGGCGGCGGCGACACAAATTGCCGATTGTGGATGCCGCGCACGCCGCCTTTTACAAATTGTTTAATGAAATCGTGGTGGAGGCGCCCGACTTTGAATAACATGTGAATTCTTAGATCAACTATTATTCAAGATGGCGGAGATGCCATAATATATGATTTTTTTAGTTTGGTTTTGTTCAAGAATGAGGTTATTAGGGGTTGCTTTGATAAAGAATAAAATTTTTAAATTTTATATTTTTTGTTTGCGGTAGAGTATTTGGCTGAAAAGAGGAAATGTTCAGGGGGTGGGATTTTTAGGGGGTGGGGGTGGCTGCGACGGCGCGGTTCTTATCTCGCGTCGCAACTCCCCGGAGTATTTAAATACGAAGACGTGCCGCGCTTGAATCGGCGTTTTCTAACGTGTTTTGCCCGTTCGCCGCCGCCCCCACCCCGCAAACACATCCCCACGGGCGCCTCTCCGCCGCGCCATCGCCCGTTTGCACGACCACCGACCGTTTGATAACGTCACGCGGATTCATGCTCACCTCTCTTAAGGGACCGCGCGCGCTCCTACCGACTGCGGCGAACTTTGGCGGAGGCGCCGGGGCGAAACTTACAATGGTAGCTTTATTCGCGCGAGCGCATCAATTACGACTTTCGCGATGCGCCTAATCGCGCGCGCTCGCTAGCTAAGAACATGTCCCGTGCGCCAAACTCTAAGAATTGCACATGACTGCGATCCTATCGCCCGCCACCAAACAATAATTCCGACGCCGCACGTATATATCGTTTATCTTTAGAGTTGCGACTTTAGACTTTGGGAATTGTTGCCGCCGCCGCTGATATTAAAGTGCAAATTTATCAAGTTACACTAAACCGAAATTAATTAATTAGATTTCGGCGGCGGAGGTGCCGCAACCCCTTTTCGCCTGAGAGTGTCAATGAAAACGGGGGGTGGCGGGCGGATTGATCAAGCGTGCGCCGCGTGGAAGGTGGAAAATCGCGTCTTAACAAAATCATAATTAATGCAATCATCTCGCGTATTAAAACGGCGACACCGCAACCACAGCTCATCCAACCCCCCTACTCGATATCATTATTATTGCGCAATTCAGCAGAAAATTAATTAACACCAAATTTCGGAAATTTCCAAACGCGTGTTAATGGCGAATGCGTGTCCTTGTGCGCCATACATTCTTATCGCAAAGAAAGCAGAACTCTGGGTGTGAATCTGTGAATATTCCGCATCCCCCGCGGGGGCATGCCAAACGATGCTTTGAATGCGAGACACGAGAACTCCATTAGAATTTAGTTTAAAGCACTTTTCAAGTATTTTTATTTTTATGCTATTTTTGCACGTGTGGAGGCGCCGGGCAAACTTGCAAATGATCAATAAGCGCGTCTTCAAAGTGAATTCGGATTTCTTATAGCGTGCTCATTTCCCCTTCATTTCCAGGACGGCTTCCTTTTTCACACATGATTGGCTGCCTTTGACAATACGCTTTGTCAAAGGCTTTGATCGTTATAATCATTAGAGCTTTTTGGTATTTTGCACTTTCTTCTATTTTTCTTGCGTAACTTCCGCTTGGCGTTTAATATTTGTCTTAGAGCGAAACTTTCCGGCTTTCCATGCATTCGTGCAGCGCGCACAAAATAAACAGTAATTTCCTTACCAAATTACCCCCGGTGGCTGCGACTTATTTGCGCGCTGGCGCAACGGGTTGCCTAGATTTAGCAAACGCGCGCGAGGGATTGCGACTTCTTATGCTGTTTTGCTCCCCGAAAAGCTTCTCGCGGCAAGGATAGCGAAAATTACTGTGTATTTTGCCGGGGGTGGAAAGTTTTAGCTATTTGGCAGCGGTTAAAGCAGAAATTACTTACGTTTTCAAAATGTCGCTTGAGTGTGCAGCTTGAGCTTGATGGGTTTTGAGCTTTCTTCCAAATTGTTGTGTAGTGTGTGGTGTTGTTGCTCAGCCGGACTTGGGCCGGATGGGCCGAAGATGTTACCTTGGAAGAACGCGAGCACGGACTGACTGACCACGCGAACACCACCAAGGGATTTCATAAGGGATGGCATGAAAAAAAAATGCGCCGCGTTTGGCAAAACTTGAAATTCTACTTTGTATTCCCATGCATGGACATTCCGAGAGGGCAGGGAACTCACCCCTTGTGCCAAGGAGCGAGCGTCGCGAGGCAAACAGGTTTGCAATGACTGACTGACCAACGGACGATAAACAGGTTTCACACTGGGCACAGGGCAATCAAACATGAAAAAAAAAAGTTTTACATTTTTCGACTTGGACCTCAGAACAATAGTCACAATTAATTTTTTACTCCAATATAGTAATTATGTGCACATTTTGACTTTTTGTTGATGCTTGTGAATGCTCATCAAAAGTTCATTTCAACCCTCAACGTCGTTGCTAACTAACCTAACCAAACTAATACCAAAATTAGCACGGCGCTCTTGCGTTGACGCGCACAATTGAATAATTGCAATTTTATGTTTTCACTCTGCACTAATTGTTCTATAGTTATTTTTATTACGGCAAACAATAAATGCTAATTGCGCTTAACTTCACGCTATTTTTCATTCATTAGGAAAGAATTATGACAGTGACTTAATATAAATGTCATAAAGTTAAGTGATACTCATTTTTAATTACCCTTTAATTCACTATATTTTGATATAAAAGTGATCTTTTTTGCAATTCTGATTATAGTAATATTTAAAGTGTTAACGCATAAAAATGTTTTTATTTTTATCAACGCATTATACATTTTAAGATTGCAAATACACCCTGTATATTTATGTAGATTTTATTGCAGATTCCCAAAATATATCATATCAGTTGAGGTAATATTGAAAATTTTTATCGATAGATTATTTAGTTACAGCCCCCTAAACATTGCGGTTAAAGTTATATTTTTCAAGGTTTTTGGAACAACTTTTGCTCGGTTTTTTAATATTTTTATTTCTTACTACTTTACTCTGAGTATTATTTGAAATATTTCAATATATGATAAAAGATTATTAAATTTTCCATTCAATGATATTAAATTTATAAAATTCTTTTTCTTACATATTTTTTTATAAATTTGCAAAGTGTACAGAATTTTTTGCAATTCTGATTATGATAATATTTTTATCAATGCTTTATACTTTCTAAAATTGCGAATGCACCCTGTATATTTATGTAGATATTATTGCGGATTCCCAAAAATCATTAAACTAGCTATCAGTTGAGTTAATATTGAAAATGTTTATCGATAGATTATTTATTTACAGCCCCCTAAACATTGCAGTTTAATTTTAATTTTTCATGGTTATTGGAACGACTTTTGCTCTTTTATGTATTTTTATGTCTTACGACTTTACTCTTAGTATTATTTGAAATATTTCAATATATGATAAAAGATAATTAAATTATCCATTCAATGATATTAAATTTATAAAATTCCTTTTCTTAAATAATTTTTTACAAATTTGCAAAATTCACAGAATTTTGGCAATTCTGATTATGTTAATATTTTTATCAATGCTTTATACTTTTTAAAATTGCGAATGCACCATGTATATTTATGTGGATATTATTGCAGATTCCCAAAAATCATTAAACTAGCTAGCGGATGAGTTAATATTGAAAATGTTTATCCAAAGATTATTTATTTACAGCCCCCTTAACATTGCAGTTTAATTTTTATTTTTCAAGGTTTTTAAACAACTTTTGCTCTGTTTAATATTTTTATTTCTTACGACTTTACCCTGAGTATTATTGGAAATACTTCAATATATGATAAAAGATTATTACATTTTCCATTCAATGATATTAAATTTATAAAATTCTTCTTCTTAAATAATTTTTTATAAATTTGCAAAGTTCACAGAATTTTTGCAATTCTGATTATGTTTATATTTTTATCAATGCTTTATACTTTTTAAATTGCGATTGCACCCTGTATATTTATGTGGATATTATTGCAAATTCCCAAAAATCATTAAACTAGCTATCAGTTGAGTAAATATTGAAAATTTTTATCAGAGAAGTAAGTAAGTTATTTACAGCCCTCTAAACACAGAAGTATTATTTTCATACTACAGAGCTCTTAGAAATTTGTACTATGTTTAATATTTCTAGTTTTTACGACTTTACTCTGTATATTATTTGAAATAGTATAATGCATGATAAAAGATAGTTAAATTATCCATTCAAAAATGTAATTTTTATAAAATTCTACTTATTGAATAAATTTTTATAAGTTTGCAAAGTTCGTAGAATATTTTTGCAATTCTGATTATGATAATATTTTTATCAATGCGTTATACTTTTTTAAATTACGAATACACCCTGTATATTTATGTGGATATTATTGCGGATTCCCAAAAATGATTAAACTAGCTATCAGTTGAGTTAATATTCAAAATTTTTATCAGAGGATTAATTATTTACAGACCTCTAAACTCTGAAGTATTGTTTTTCAGAGTTTTTGGAAATGTTAACTCTGTTTAATATTTTTACTTATTACGACTTTATTCTGTATATTATTTGAAATAGTTTAATGCAGGATAAAATATAGTTAAATTATCCATTCAAAAATGTAGAATTTATAAAATTCTACTTCTTGAATAAATTTTTATACGTTTGCAAAATCCGTAGAATTTCTTTGCAATTCTGATTATGATAATATTTTTATCAATGCTTTATACTTTTTAAAATTATGAATAAACCCTGCATATGCATTAGGATATTATTGGAGATTTACAAATATTATTAAACTAGCTTTCAGTTGAGTTAATATTAAAATTTTTTCTCAAAGGATTAATTATTTATAACCTTCTAAACTTGGATGTATAATTTTTATTCTTCAGAGTTTTTTAAAAGTTTTATTCTGTTTAATATATTTTTTTTGCGACTTTACTCTGTATATTATGTGAAATATTTTAATGCATGATAAAAGAAAAATTAAATTATCTATTCAATCATATAAAATTTATAAAATTTGTATTTTTTTAACAAAATTTCCAAAATTCATAGAATATTCTAGAAGTGACAAAATTTTTGAACAATTGTGCTTCTATCATATTCCTTTTTCCTATTTTTGTGTAAAACAACCCTTAAAATGAATCTACCTTGTTGTTATGTCATTCGTCGTGTTTTATTTCTACACCTCGTTATTTTTTAATGCCATATGAAAAACCACTTGGTGCTTTTGTTATTGTTTGCGGGCTGTTTTTCGGCCTCCTGGGGTGGCGGGCGACGAAAACAAATTGGCGCAAATTTTCAATTGTCAACCAGAGACGCGTTTCGCTCGCGGCGACGCGCTGCCGAGTAAAAGTGCGCTAAAAAGGCGCCGGCGGTGGTTGAACACGTGTTTTTCGCATTTAAATAATGAAAACTAATTAGCGCGCGCCGGCGTCCAGTGGTGTCCAGCGGCGCGGCGCGGCGTCGCGACGCCTCCAGCCGGCCGGAGCGGCCCCCTTGTAAGTGACCGCACGAACGACACCAAAACGGCCGGCACGCACACCACCGGCGCACCCGCTCCGGAACACTCTAAATAGATGTCAAATGGCATTCTATGAAGTGGTTTCGCAAATTTTTACAAGAATTTCATTTTAGTTTTTTCTTTGTTTGAAACTAATTTGCAATGCAAATTTATATTTGATAATTAATTTAACAATTAATAGAATTACACTTTTTTCTGTTTACACATATTATGAAAGCTGATGAAATTTTTCACATGCTAATATTTTTAGCACCAATATTGAGCAACACATTCCAAAGCTACAGGGTTGTAAACTTGGAGTTGAGAAAAGCAAGTAGGATCATTTCTTATTAAAATAATATTTTCTGTTAAATTTACTATAATAATTATAACAAATAATATGGTATATTAAAACTAATAAAATTATCTAGAAGGAAGCCATTAAATATTAAAATTATCTTCTTATACCAAGAAGTTACAGGGGAGGAAATTTAAAGTAATAAAATTAAAATTGAACTTTTTATGGACATTTTTCATTATAAGTAGAAATGTATCAATAATAAAACGCAATATCTTAACTATGCAATATATTGTAGGAAAGCCAGTTAAATTGTCTATATCCTACCCTTAAAATAAATGCAATTAACCGTTTTATTTACGTTTTCCAAGCCGTCAAACAAGTAATAAAATTAAAATTTAACTTTTTATGGAAACTTTTCTTAAAAGTTGAAATGTAACTATAATTGAACGCAATATCTTAGCTATATAATATATTTTAAGAAAGGCAGTGAAATTGTCTATATCCTACACGTAAAATAAATGCAATTGAACGTTTCAATCACGTTCTACAAGCCGTCAAACAGGTAATAAAATTTTAATTTAACTTTTTATGGAAACTTTTCTTAAAAGTTGAAATGTAACAATAATTAAACGCAATATCTTAGCTATATAATATATTTTAAGAAAGGTAGTGAAATTGTCTATATCCCAACCTTAAAATAAATGCAATTGAACGTTTCATTTACGTTTTGCAACCCATCAAACAGGCATATAATTTTTGTTTCTTTGCAAATCTGAACACTTCTTCATCTTTATACATTTATAACTGTTTTGAAAAGCCACCTTGTCTTATGTCAAGTCTTGTGAAGCATGCGCAAAGAAGTTCCAAACCTTTATGCATAAAAACTCCCTTGTATCTTTCATAATGTAGGCATTGCGTCACCCCTTTTGTTCCGGCATGTGAATTCCAACTTTATTCTACCTGTTCTCTTACGTCGCGTCTTATGCAACCTTTTTTACCCCTTGGGTCATCTTCGCAGAGGTCAAGCAAGAACCTGTTTGGTGTGAGTCTTCAGCATTGAAGACTCAAGACATACAACAACACAAGGAGACGAATTAGGAATAAAGGGACATGGGACAGTTTGGGACAGTTTTCCCACGTTCGCTGGCAGACGAGGTAGTTTCGATGACCATGACCAAAATGACCTTCGGCCGCTTCCGAAAAACCGGCTCCGCGGAATTTTACAACTTTCAGTACAGCTGCCGAGCGATTTTGAATTGAACATTGAATTGTGACGAGTTTGAACGAAAATGAAGCGAAAACTGGTTGGACTTGTTCCGCACTGACCGGTGGTCAATCCAGCGTCTAGAGGGGTTCGAAAAATGTAGCTTGGGTGATATTGTGGTGAAGTGGGATATTTCTTGCTGGTAGGGGTTAGCAATTTTGCAATTTGCGACGTCGCTTCGTTGCGTCGCTTCATCGAGTTATTTATTCGTTGCCGAGGCTGCCGCGAAGGAATGAATATAAAGCGGATGTGCGCTGTGTGTGCGCCGCTCGTCAACCTCCTCGCAATCGGGGCCCGCGTTCGTACGTACTTTGCATTCGAAAATTTATTATATCAAAGAGACGACGTGCCTTCAGCGCCAAGTAAGTATAAACGACATTAAGAAGTTGCCAATTAGTTGGGAGACTTCGTCGCGGAAAAGCGGGCGCGCGATGGCGGAGGCGCCGCGCGACGCCGCCTCGCGAATAAAGACCTGCGAAGTATATGCCGCCGCCGCCGCCGCCGCCGCCGCGAGGTAAGGAAGCAGGGAGGGCGAGGAGCGCGTGTGCCGACGCCCCGGGAGTTAACAACGAAGAACGAAGAACGAACCAGCCTGGGAGAGCTGAATTTGCATATTCTAATTTGGCTGCGAGCTCGCGGGCTGCGCGCCTCTGTCCCCGTCCCTCTGCCGCCTTTGCTTTTATGTCTGCAAGCCATGCGCGCACACCACTTATCAAGAAAATGCTAAATCTTACAATAATGAAGAATATATTTAATTATAATTGTACTTTTTCATATTGAATATTTTATATTGGTTTTATTGTGCAACTTTAACACCATGTAAAATTCTTATCACCATGGCTACATTGCTCTACTATCTATCTTTTGACAGCGAATTTACTCCTCTTTGGAATATGTATAATTATGTATTATGCTAATGGTTATTGTTTCATGTACAATGCCATAAAGTGAAAAAAATCGTTAAACAGTTACAGTTTTCTATAGAATTATAATTTTGCAGCAATTGAAATGTTCTTTGACCTATTGAAAGTCAATATGATTTACAACGCCAATGTTTCTGTTTAAATTGTTTTTAGAATGAGGTATGGCATGGTTACTTAAGTATTATACACAATGTTGATGGTTATAGTTTAATGTACATTGCTGAAAAGTGAAAGAAATCGTTACACATTAACAGTTTTCTAAAAATATTTTATTTTTTGTATCAATAGAAAAGTATATTATCCTAGTAAAATATAATATATCTTACAATATCATTATAGCTGATTAAATTATCTTTGAAATTATGTATGGCATGGTTACTAAAGTATTATACAGATGTCTTGAAAGGCAACTGAACCGGTAAAATGATCTGCTAAAAATCTTAAATATTGATATTGTACAATTCTGACACCCTGTAAAATCTTTATCATTATAGCTACATGACCCTATCTTATATCATGGCATAGCAAATTTATTCGTCTTTAGAATGTGTTTAATTATGCATAATGTTGATGGTTCTTGTTTCATGTACATTGACGAAAAGTGGAAAAAATCGATACACATTAACAGTTTTCTAAAAAAATGTTATTCTTTGTAGCAATAGAGAAGTATATTAACCTAGTAAAAAGTAATATATCATACAATATCATTATAGCTGATTAAATTGTCTTTAAAATGATGTATGGCATGTTCACTAAAGTATTATACAGATGTTTTGGGAAGCTACTGAACCGGTAAAATAATCAGCTAAAATTCATAAATGTTTATATTGTTCAACTTTGACACCCTGTAAAATCTTTATCTTTATTGCTACATGAGCCTATCATATACCTTGGGATAACGAATGTATTCGTCTTTAGAATGTGTATAATTATGAATAATGTTGATGGCTATTGTTTCATGTACATTGACGAAAAGTGGAAAAATCTTTACACATTATCAGTTTTCTAAAAAATGTTATTCTTTGTAGCAATAGAAAAGTATATTAACCTAGTAAAAAATAATATATCATACAATATCATTATAGCTGATTAAATTTTCTTTAAAATGATGTATGGCATGGTCACATAAGTATTATACAGATGTTTTGGGAAGCTACTGAACCGGTAAAATAATCATGTAAAATTCATTCATTTTTATATGGTTCATCTTTGACACCCTGTAAAATCTTTATTATTATAACTAAATGACTCTGTTATATATCATAGGATAGCGAATCTATTCCTCTTCCGAACGTGTATAATTATATATAATGTTAATGGTTACAGTTTCATGTACATTGCATAAAAGTGCAAGAAAATCGTTACACATTAAAAGTTTTCTATAAAATGTTCTTTTTTGCAGCAATGGAAAAGTGTATCAACCTATTAAAAAGTAATATATTTTTCAATGCCATAATTGCTGATTAGATTATCTTTAAAATGATGTATGTAAAACTTCCTAATGAATTATACAGACGTTTTGGGAAGCAACTGAACCGGTAAAATAAACTGCTAAAAATCTGATTTCTTACAAATTGTCGAATAAAATCCATTAGAAAACTTTATTAGCATAATAAAATCAGATATATTTTACAAAAACAATGTAACTGGTCCAATTAGCTTCAAAATGATATATTGCAAAATCTCAAAAGTGCAATACAGCACTTTCGAGAAGCTACTGAACCAACTAGGCGAACTATTACAATGAATATTTAAAATATTTCTTCAATTTCAACACTTGAATATATTATTCAAGTAAGAGGTAGTACATTTTACACTAGAATCTATTGGGAAGAAAATTTTCCTAGCTTTTTAGTGATATATATCTTTATTAATTTATAAATTTTAATCATTGTTATTTAAGCAATTTTTTGTAAAGAGTAGCATGCCAGCAGTTTTTCTAAGATCAATAATTGTGCATTAAAACACCCGTACCTCACGTGCACGAGGCTCACAACGCAAGGGATGAAAAGGGGTTTCAAGGGGTTGAAGTGAGGAAAACGCAAAGCAAAAGGCGCAAAACGCAAGGCGCGCTGCAAAGGGAAGGAAAACCAAAAAGAGGGTAGCTCGCGCTGCGTGCATGAGTTGAACGAAGAGCGTGAGGGGTGGTTTGGTGATGCTGAGCCGCCCCCGGCCCGCTTCA